>JAKSZP010012769.1:0-19044 GCA_022478985.1 Massospora cicadina
TTGATTGTATTATTATTATTCTTGGCCGCAATGTCAATATGTGCGCTTTTGAGAATTTTTTTTGATTGTTTTGTTTCAACCAGTTTGTATACAAGTTGTATAAAACCTGTGCACTTTGTTCATAACTTCGGGTGTTTCTGCTATTATTTTTCCAGTTGTCAGACCTGTCTTCAGGCTATCATATTATCCTCAGGTGTGAAATTGGCGGAAAAATAGCTAAAGCAAGTTTCTCCATATTTTATGTTTTTGCTTTATATTGAACTCTAACTTGGTATTGGTGTTTGCGGATCAGGATTTTAGCTGAGCAGAAATCTCCACCCATCTGCAACCCCATTGAGGGCTGTACACTGTGCTTGGGACGTTGTTTTCTAGGTGGTCAATTTCTATCAAGGTGTGCTTGATAATGGCTGAAGCTGCCCTGTGTCTTTTAGACGATGCATGTTTAATTTGTTGGATTGTTTTTTTTAAGTTTTCCCAGGTGGTTAGTGGTCTGAGAAGGAAAGGTGTTTGAAATTCCCAGGTTGAGAATAAACCTCCATCCAGGTTTGAATTTCTGAGTCGACTAAACTTTTTGGGTGTATTCTGCACCATCTGGGTGCTTGGGTACTTGGTTCCGCCAGTTTGTAGGATACTGAAACTAGCTGATGGTCAGAAAATTCTTTTTTGTAGTTTTAAATTTTTGAATTTGGTGATGGAAAATTATTGGTGTGAGTATCTGGTCTATCAATGACATAGAGACAAGTGCACCGTTGTGTATATGTGGGCATTTCATGTTTCTAGCAGGGGTAGCCTTTTTGATGGCGGATCATATGGTCCCAGGGTGGTCTTTAGTATGCGGAGTTACACTTTCCCTTGTGGTACCTCCATTGTGTATGGCCATCGGTCAGTATCTGAGTTAATCCAACAGTTCATATCTCCCATGATGAAAGTACTTGCTGGTAGATTAAGTTGTGTTAGAGCTGTTAGAAATTCTCTTCGGTCAGCTGAACAGTTTGGTGCATACATACTGGCTATTGTGTGCACTTCAGTGTGCCATTAGAAGGTTACAGCAAGTACGCAGCCATCCAGGAATGAATTTTTGTTGATAAATTAAAAGTTTTGGATTACGCGTACTATCACCTCTAGTGTTGTGACCAAAACAATTTTGTTGGGAGGAGCATTTTTCTTCATACCTCCTCCTCTCCCTGTGGACAGTTGGTATCCTGCACAGCCAGGATATCCACAGGTGGGTTTTATAGGAGACTCAACTTTTTGGCCCAGGATGTTAAGGTCTTAAGTCCCACTATGTTCAGCATCCCTATCTCTACTGAGAGACGCCAAATGCGCCTCAGGAGTGGTTAGCAGGGCTCCCCGGCTCTACTCCCCTCACTCACATTACTCTCAATGCACTCTCTGCTGCGGAGAGCACAACCATGACTAGGAGTTGGGGTTTATTCAGCCCCTTTTGTTGCCGCTCTTTTCGCTCCTCTCTTGGCTTTACTTGGCTTCAATGTATCATTGTGGTGCACTTGTGTGCTCTTATTGGCAGCATTATTTACTTGATCATTCCATTGTTGATTTTCCTTCCCAATTGGGTTAAGTTCCACAATTTCTGGGGGGTGAATTGAACCCCAGTTTTGCTGCATTTTTTTCCAAAACAGGTTCTGCCGAATTCAATCTGTTCAATTGGTTTTGGTTTTCTGCGGGATTTGATTATCATTTATTTAAATTCATCCATGTATTCCTGGATCTGTTCAAGCATAATGAATGATTCCGCCAAGGCCTTTTCCTTGGCAGTGGCCAGCTTGCAAGCTTGTTTGGCCATTTTGCGTTCTTTTGGGGAAATTGAGTCAATTGTTTTTTATTGCCCGTGTTCTCCCCAGTTGAAGGCTTGTGTAGTATCCATGATTTTGGTGTACTCTGAGTCATCTTCACTCATTTCCTCCTCACAGAATTCCAATTCTCTCAGGCCTTCTTTTATGGGAAAGCATGAAACTTGTGCTCAAAGGCCTGGTAGTGGTTGCATATGGGGGGTGCGCTCTCCACTATTGCGCGGAACATATGGGATTTTTCCCATAAATGGTGAAGGATGCAATATGGGGGATTTTGGTGATATCCTACACTAAACCCTGGTTTGGGGAAATAATTGCAATTGCCTTCCCAGTGCTAAGGGTTGGCATAAGCTGGAACTTTGTATCTCAAATTGTGCAATTTCTCCAAAGGCTTCCAAGCCTTCTCAGAGATGTCTTTCAACTACTGTGCACGCCAGTGTGGTCAAAAGGTGAATAAAATCTATGAAAATGTCTTTGGAATTCTATCCAATGTGTGCGTTTGGTCAATACTTAATGCTGTCCATCAGGAAGGTCGAGTACAACTCTGACCTTCACTGCTTCATTTAATTCTTCCGCAATTTTGAACCAAGGTCTACCCAACCTTTGCGGATAGTATGGGTTGTTAATTACACCTCATATGGGAAAAACTTTTTGTTGGGCTTTGCTGAACTTTTCCCACATTGTCAGTGTTCTATGCCCAGGAAAACAGATATGCCATGTTTCACCAATGGCATGGTTGTGAGTGGGATACTTTCATGTAACTGCAGTATTTTACCAAAAAATTTACAAAACTTGCGGGGGTCACCACTTTAGGTCTCTTGTTTTTACTGATATTTTCGTTTGTAACTGTGCGCTTGGTACCTTTGGGCGGTGCAGGTCTGGGTCCACTGTCCTTTACTGTATTCGCCCAACTCTTTGCTTTATATCTCATACTCATCTCACCAGGTATTGATTATCAAATTTACTGTTTAAATTAAATCATATTGCTAAAAGTGAAAGTAATCAGAAAGAAAAGTATATTATGCAGGATAATCAAGGTCCCCCAAAATTGTGTCAATCGCTTGTTGAAAAGTTGGTGGCGCATTGCACAGCCCCTGTGGCATTCACATGGGTTGAAACAGTCCTTGAGTAACAGTCATTGCGCACTTCTCATGCTCTTCTTAAGGCAGTTCAATTTTCCAATATCCTGAGATAAAGTCCATTGCAGTAATAATTTCCCCCTCCCAGATGGTCCAAAGCATCATCAATTCTGGGCAACGGATTTAAAATTTTTTTCATAATGGCATTAAGGCATCAATAATCAATCACAACTCAGTTTATGCCATCTTTTTTCTTTACAATTAAAACTGGACTGGCTTGAGCTATTAGATGGCACAGTCATTCCATTTTTAAGCAATTTTCTAGCTCTTCACTGCTATAATGTCACTAGCTCTGGGGCGTCAAATTGATCTCACTCTACTAGGCGCATGGTCCCCAGTGTAACAAAATGCTGTACTCCTTTTGCACAACCTAAATCTTGATCATCTTTGGCAAAATTTCGGAGTATCACTCAAACAACTCTAGTGCTTCATCCTTCTGTTGTTTTGATAGTCTGGTAAATGATTCTCAAGGAATTGCACTATTTGCCCAGGATTTTGGTTGGTAAACTAAGCTCAGATAAATTGTCAAAACAGACAGCTGAGT
Source organism: Massospora cicadina (assembly GCA_022478985.1). Lineage (NCBI taxonomy): Eukaryota > Fungi > Entomophthoromycota > Entomophthoromycetes > Entomophthorales > Entomophthoraceae > Massospora > Massospora cicadina. The sequence goes on from JAKSZP010012769.1 coordinate 3,495, forward strand.
TTAATTCTTCCCTTGGAAAGAGATTCACAAATGTGACTACTTGTTATTTTTTGACCTAAATACTTTGGCTGATCAAATTTGCTAATAGTACATCAATTTCCCCATGCCCTGGTATAAGTATTCCAGGCGCAAACTAAGTTCCATATGAGAGTGATTCCACAGGGATATAACCTCCCCGTATAGTCCTTCTGGAATATCCAGCGTGGGACCAGTCTTCATAACCAGTTGATGGCCTGGAGCTATTGTTGCATCCTTATTCACATGTAGAGGCATTCCTCGATTTTCATATATATCAGTTGGCATGGGATGACTTTAGTCTCCCCGCTGAATATATCCCATTGGTATTGCCCCATCAGCATAAGACATATTGATAAAGTTTCTATGATGGCTTGCGGGCTTTGTATTGTCACAAAAGAAATAAATCGGAAGTGATTGGCCTAATATCATTAAGAGTTTTCTTTAAATCACATGAGATCCCATAGGTCCTTAAAAACTTGTTCTAATTAAGATGTCATAATTAATGTTTAGAAGCATTATTGTGGGTGTGGCTACTACTAAAGCTCCAAATTGCAGTGGCAAGGCGCTATAAGCTCCTTCACTCTTAGTGCTTGTGAGGCCTGTGGTCCCATATTATCAATGATGGTCAATGTCCGGAGAAATTTTCAGTTTCTTCACCAACTTCATGGAAACAATGGTTACATGTGCTCCGCTATCAACAATAGCTACAATGTTGACCTTGTTGACCAGAATGTCCACATAAGTGCACTCAGAGTAATAGGAATCAATAGAGTTTACTGAGTGAATATGTGAAGAATCCAGAGAATTAAGAGTGTTCTTCAGAGTATTTTCAATACTGGGACATTCAAGGATGAATGTGTCAATTGGCATTGCTATATTGACCCCTTTCGGGATTGGGGTATCTGATGCATTGCTCAGCCCTTCTGCTGGTATATTCTCATTTATTTGTTGCACATATGGTTTAGTGACTACTTCAGAGGCTTCAGTTATGACAACTTTACTATGAGAGCGTGTTACAACATGTACATTTTTTGGAATCTTCATTCATTACTAAAATGGAATTTGTTTCATTGTTAAACGAGGCCCTGTGGCCTTCATATACTTGTCAATCAGAGAGACTGGTTTTTTGGGACAATAGAGCGTCCCACATCAATTGTGCTTTATCTTTGCCTTCTCCTGCACATTATTGGAAAGGACTATATTGATATTATTCTAATGGCATAGAGAAGCAAAGTGTCCTTTACAGTTGCAATTATAGAATTTAATGTCATTCATAGAGCGTAAGGGCTTTGTATTTGAGTTTTTCTCAGTTTTCACAGGTGAATCATTATCAATCTTCTTATTGGTTTAAAAGGGTTTCCTAAAAGAAGCGGCAGGTCCTGATTTTACTAGTATTAGTAGGGCCATAATTCTATGAACATCTGTGTAAATAATCAACTAGTTCATATGCTGCAAGATTTTGTACAAAAGCAGGCATTAAAACGTTTAACAAATTTTGGTAAGGTTGTACCACATGTTCTAGCAATCTTAGCATCAAAATTGACTATAGCCTTGGCGCCTAAGAGAACTTGTACTTCAAGATAATTTTTGATCTAGAAGTTCATCAATTGCTTCATCTTTCTTAAAGCGAATGTTCATATATTTGGATTTTCTGGTTGACATTCGTTCTGGACCTCCAAATTCATAAAGCACAGCCTCATTGACTTGATTGTAAGTTAGATTTTCTTTGATAAAGGGCATAACCAATTCAATGCTCCACTAATACAAGCAGTTAATCATAGTGTCTGCTTTGTTGTGGTCACTGTACCCATACATAGCCAATTCAAAGCGTTTGACAAATGTGGTTATACTTCCATTCTTGTCAAATGCAGGTAGGTTCGCTGATTTGTGATTACCACCATCCATCCATGTATTCAGATTTACTTCTTTGTTGGACTGCCAAATGTACTAGGGCGCTGAGGCACTGCACCATGATTTAAGGTGTTGGGGTTTGCCAAAGCAACCATATTGCTAGCCATTTTTCGACGTGGCACAGAATCCATTTCAGTAGCTACTTCCAAATCTTCATCCTCATAATATTTGAAAGTAATTTCAGTTTAATGGTTTATGGAACACAGCAATGACTGTCATCCAAAGTTAAGATTTTGATCATTGATTTCATCTTCCAATTAACATGATTTTGATTTTTTTAACTTTAACTTCACAATTTCCTCAATTAAGCTAGTAAGTTGTAGTTGCAAGGTGGAAATCACTTGGTCCTTTTACTTAATTGTCTTCTTACACTGCTTTACTTCTCTGTAAGGAGAGCGTAACGGATGGGGATCCCAAGGCCCAGCCTGCCACCAGCTCTAAACATCTACCCCCATATATGGCTGTACCAACTCCAGATGGTCCTGTCCTGATGAACGGCCTTGCTGGGCACACCGGGCCTTGGTGCAGTGCACCAGCCTCTATCACCTCGGGCCTCCAGGCTGAGTTGTGTCTCCTACAGCCTCTGTTGCCTCGGGGTCACCAGGCCGAGGTGCAGCCAACCAGCCTCTGTCACCTTGGGCCACTCTGGCTCCTCCCCTCTCACCAGGGCAGGGCCACTCTCAATAGGATCCCAGAGCATCCACCCCCTTTCCCCTCCTCCTTATCACGCTGCCATCCGCGCCCCCACCCTTGCTTAAATAAAATAATAAATTAAATTAAATAAACAAGTCTAGTGAATGCAGCCTTTATTAGGAAGCGAACTTATAGTCAGAATAGAATTCCAAAGTGAGGTCAATGGGGCTGACCTTGCTTTGAAATACTTCCTAAAAAGGCTAAATGATTTGTAGGTAATGAGGGTGCAAAAGCCTCTGGAATTGATGGCATCCAGGCAACTTGACAGAGAATCAATGGGAACCTAAGAATGAACAACAAATTAAATAAATAACTTATTATTAAATTTTATTCCATTGTTGATCTGAATAGGAAAATCCTTCCAGAATAATGGAATTGCAATCATTGATGCACATAAATCTCAGAATTACCACCTTATGAGATTCATATAATGATCATCAATTGTTACATTACCCCCCTGTAAAAACCTGGTGATCCCAACCTGAACCGGCAAGGCAGGCAAGTAGTGACCAACGACTTTTTGACAGAGGACCTTTTTCCACAAGCAGCTTGGGGAAATTGACCAGAAGTCCAGAGCCCCCAGATCAAATCAACAGGTTCTCTGGTGGTCTCCTGGTGGGCACAAGAGGCCATCAACCGCCAGTAGTCCAGACCACCCCCAAGCTCCCCATCCCTTCATTGGAAGGCCCCACAAACCAATGAAAGGGACCAATGACCATTGGTGATACTTTGGACATTGACTGCAGCCATCTTGTGGGCTGGCTGGTATCCATAGCCTGCCGAGGTAATTTTAACTTTGGAATAATGTAATGGATGGGGCTTCAAAGGCCCAGCCCACCACCAGCCCTAAACATTCACCCCCATATATGGCCTTACCAACTCTGGATGGTCCTGTCCTAGTAGACAGCCTTGCCAGGCACACCAGGCTGAGGTGCGGTGCACCAGCCTCTGTCACCTCAGGCCTCTGGGCTGAGGTGCATCTCCTATGGCCTCTGTCACCTCGCGGTCACCGGGCCAAGGTGCAGCCAACTGGCCTCTGTCGCCTCAGACCACTCTGGCTCCTCCCCTCTAACCAGGGCAAGGCCAATCTCAATAGGATCCTGGCGCGTCCACCCCCTTTCCCCTCCTCCTTATTGAGCTGCCATCCACGCCCCAACCTTGCTTAAATAAAATAATAAATTAAATAAATCAAATAAACAAGTCTAGTGAATGCAGCCTTTATTAGGAAGCGAACCCATAGTCAGAATAGATTTCCAAAGTAAGGTCCAATGGGGCTGACTCCACTTTATAAATAAATCCTAAAAAGGCTAAATGAATTGTAGGTAATGAGGGTGCAAAAGCCTCCATAATTGATGGCATCCAGGCAACTTGACGGAGAATAGGAGGGGAACCTCAGAACAAACAACCTATCATATAGATAATCTACCTAATTTTATTCTGTTATTGACCTGAATAAGAAAATCCTACTCAGAATAATAGAATTGCAACCATCGACACAATTGAATCTCATAATCCCCACCTTAAGAAATTCATATAATGATCGTCAATTGTTACAGAGAGTGTTCATAACTCTCCTGTTTCCAGAATGGTGGTGCATGGTGCTAAAGCCAACGCAAGGAAACAAGCTGTTAGTGCTAAAGCTACTAGTGACCAGCAGGGGTGCTGGAGCAATAATAGCTCAAGCAAAGAAATGTGCTAAGTAACCAGCTAAAAACGTCATGGTGCACATGGGGAGAAGGGGTAAGCGACCCAGGTTGGAGGGTACCTGTGAAAACCAACGGTGAAAAATGTAATCATATTGTGTACAAAATGACAAGGTTAATGGAGCGTGAGACCTCCTTGAAGAGGTTTGCACACAGGATTGTTAGAAGATATATAAATGAAAAAAGGTAAAATGGGGAATTTGTCTAATGGGAAAGTTGACAAACAAGGAATGTTGGTCAGGGGGAAACATATTTAAACTTAGATGGGGAAATAAGGGTTTGCAGGAGTGGGACCAAGCACTGACCTACCAATAAGCACACACTACCATCCTGATTTGTAGAATATGCTGAAACTGACTTCACTCGTGTAATTGCTTAGAGTTGGATTCAACCTGAACATGTGATTTTGTAAATGGAATGGGTTTCAAAACCCTGTTCCTCAACTAACTGAACTAAACCATTTGCTTTTGTTACATAAACCGGTTTTTTCAACGGCTGGGCTGATGCAAGGGGCTGGGCATCTGGCTCCCCACTAGTACCAACCTGGGCATATTTTGCCCATACCCAGCGTTAGTCTAGGGTATGCCTAAGGTCATGGAGGGCCTGCAACTTCACCTTCTGGGCCTCCTGGAGCCTAGCCTTATCCTTAGTGTTGGTCCCCACTATGATGTCATTTGATCATGACATTACCATATCCTCCCAACAGGCCTCAACCCCTCCAGGGGCTTGCGCAAGGGAAAGGATCTTGTAAGCAGGGGCCAACTTCATGGTGGCAACGGTCAGTTTGGGTCAAAATCCAGCAGCTGGGGGAAAAAGCTTGTGGAAGGCTTCAATCAGATCTTGGGCATGCACACAATCATGCACTTGAACCCAACTGCTCTCTGCAGCGTCAAAGCCCTTCCAGGATACCAGTTACTCAAGTCTTCTTTTAACGCGGCGAGAGGCAACATACTCTTACACCTCCCACTCTGGTGCACCATCCCTAAGATAGGCCTCAGGAGTCTCTGGTGGGGGACCCTCGACAATGTCAGTTTGCTCTCATGAAACACAGAGAAGATCCAAAAATGAAGGGGGAAGATCTAGCTGGTATGAGGTCTGTCCCACCTTTCTAACAACGCGGTAAGGGCAATCCTCTTTGGTCCCAGCTTCCTTCATGGCTGCTTTATTGGGATGTTACAAGCATCAAGCATCACGAGATCCCCTTCCTTGTACACAGGACCCACTCGGCGTCCCATCAGCATTCTTTTTATACATTTGCATTGCCGCCTCCAAGCTTGTGGAAACTCCCTAGTGGACCTTCTGATGATCTTGGCAAAGTCCACCACTGCTTCAACCTTAGACTCACAACTGGGCTTCATGTTAAAGGTGGGGTTAAAGCATGGCTGGCGAGAAAAGGGGAAAACCGATTGAAGAATGCAACGTGTTGTAACTAAATTGGGCCATAGGAAGGTGAGAAGCCCAATATAATGATCCGCGGTGTTGTAACACCGCAGGAATTACTCCAAAAACTGGTTCACTCGTTCATTCTGCCCATTTGATTAAGGGTGATAGGCAGTCAAATGGCAAGGCGAATCTGAGGAGACTTACACAACTCTTCCCAAAAGACGGAGGTAAAATGGGGCCCCTGTCACTGATAATCTCTTGGGGAACCCCATGGAGCGCAACACATGCGTGACGAAGAGCCTGGCCATCTCAGCCGCAGTTATTGTAGTTCTGCAAGGAATGAAGTGGGCGAACTTCATGAAACGGTCCACCACCACCATAATGGCATCGTAAACATCAGAGACAGGTAGTTCCACAATAAAATTTACCATTAGGGAAGTGGAGCCTTTTCAGCTTTCTGGACTGGTACCAACAAGCCTGCTGGGCTGACGATTTGGCCTCATTTGGTTGCAGATCAAACACTCCTTACAATACTTTCACACCTGAGCAGGCAAGCCCTTCTAATTGTACGTGAGGCATATTAACTCCAATGTATTTGCATTCCCAGGATGACCAACGGTGAGTCCATCATGATGGTCCCATGATTTCCTGGCAGCGTGGTCCAGCAGGTATCCCAAAGGCGCCCCTGAAACCACACCATCACATCCTTCACGTGAAAGCCCCTGGAGAGATCCTCTTGATTCAACTCACACTTGGCAACACTTAACATATTGAGCTGCTAGCGGCTGATAAAGGACTACCCTCCTGAACAGACTATATTCCTCCGTTATCCAGAGGTGCAAGCGCTGGACCGTTGGCCCAGGGAGAGGGAAGTTGCGAAATAATTTTATTTGAATGAATCATCACCTGTGTGTTATGAACTTCTACCTCCTTGGGATCGGGCGCTAAAGCATGGTTATAGCTTAAAGCATCAGCCAAACCATTGTGGTGAGCTTGTATGTGAATGCAAATTGGGCAAGGTCTCATGCCAACAGGTCTGCCATGGGGTGAGGACATGAGGAGCATGGTAGTACAGCAAGGTATGGTGGTCTGTACATACCCAGAAAGGTTGGGATGAGCCATGAAAGTGGTGACGCCAATAATTCAGCGCCTCCACCAGTGCTAGTAACTCCTTGTCATGAACGGCGTAATTCAACTCTGGTAAAGACATTTTTCTAGAAATATATCCCACTAGATGCGCTAACCCATCTTCGCCTACCTGTAACAAGGCGGCCGCTATGGCGAAGTTGGAGGCATCAGTAGACACAATGAACTCCTTTGAAGGGTTGAAATGGCGAAGGACAGACGTGGACAACAGGGTGCACTTCACTGCTTGGAAAGCATTCTCCAAAATGGGGGACCACTGAAGTACCTTGGCACCGCTAGCCTTGTATAAGGAAGCTGCCACCTCATAAAGATTGGGTGTGAACTTCTTGAGGTACATACACGTCCCCAAAAATTCTCCTCAATTCCTAGACTGAGGTGGGGGTGGTCTACTCACGAATAGCCTTATCATTATCTGGAGCTATCACGTGTCCTTAGTTAAACACGACGTTGCCCAGAAAAGTGACCTGGGACTTGAAAAATTCACAATTGGTAATCTTTAGCGTAAGGCTGGCAGCCTTTAAACTCTCCGCCACTTCCAAAGGTGTACTGCATGGGACTCCTGGTTGGGGGAAAACACAAGGATATTTTCATATAGGAAACCGCGCATACACCCAACATTTTACCCAACACTGCATTAATGCGGCGTTGAAAGATGGCAGGGTTATTCTTAAGCCCAAAGGGCATTACCTAAAACTGAAAGATCCCTTTTCTAGTAAGGAATGCAGTTACCCACTTTTGTCCCTTTTTCCAGACCAGATTGAACGCATTGAGGCAATCCAGCTTGGAGAAGACCTTCGCCTTCTCCACATAGCGTGCAATCTGTGAATCCAAAGGGACAAAATGGAGGTCTGGTACAGTAACGTTATTGAGGTTCCCATAGTTTACGCAGGGGCATAGAGTACCATCAGCCTTCTCAACAAAGAGAAGTGGGGAGCAAACAGGTGAGGTACACTGAAAAATCACACCTTTAGCTGTTCCTTCACCCACACATATAACGCCTCTTCCTCCTGAAAATTCAATGGGTAAATGGGGGAAGAGATAGGCACTGATATCCAAAGTGAGCTTGAAGTCACAAATCAAACCTGAGTGATCAGGTAGTGCATTAGCGGATGATGCATCAAAAGATGATTCCAAACCCCCCAAGAAAGAAGGTAAAGGAGCTCTAATTGAGGGCTTTCTGCAATGAGTTAAGTCTAATAGGGAGAAGGTGGGGCCAGTGGGCAATTTGCCCTGGGCGTTCTCTTCTGACAAATGCACAACTAAGGTGCGACCATTCTTCACGGTGAGGGATGGGGTATTCTCTTTCCAGTTGGTTCTAACATCAAACTTTCTCCACCACTCCACACCCAAATGATAGGGTACAAGAGGTCTTTAACAGCTTGGAAGTGATCTGAAAAGTGATACTTGCCAACCTGATAGTCCACTGTCCCAATGATCTTCAGAGTGGGAGAGTACCTTGGGACGCCCTCCCCTAATCATACCACCTGGCAGGTAACTCAGCCCAAGATAGTCAGTGGGCCCCTGGTCCATAAAGTTTTCAGTGGCGCCAGTATCCACCAGAATAGTGCCGGGTTTCACTAAAGGGGAGGAAAGGATAGCAGTCAGTAGAACGTACCCAGAATGGTCTTGATTAATAGCAGGTAACGCCAAGAATTCACCAATAAACTCATTCTCTGGCATTAGAACGTCAACATGGTGTGTTTTGGGATCATAGAAGGGGGAGGGATAGTTGGCCACTTTACTACTGAGGCCACATACCCCACCATGCCTTCTGCAGGCGCATAAACTTTACCATATTTAAAACAAAGTTCTATCTCCACTTCCTGAGTGCCACGGATCATGGTAGGGGTCAAACGAGGGTTCTCAGGGGTTATTTGATATACTGGAATAGGGTTCTCATCTAAGCTATAAGAGCTAATAAACGGCTCAAAGGTTTAGATAAGATTTATTACCTTAAAATGCATTTTTAGCTGTGAACGACCCTATTCCCCCAACTGCAATAGAAGGCCTGACATTATACATGGCTGTTAAGTTTTTCTGCTGATGGTGCAAGTAAAAATGACTTAACAATGAATTTGAGGATAAACCTTGCTTTTCAATTAAAACTCCTGCTTGTAATTGGGAAGTAGATTCTCCAATAATCCTTGATAATAGCCAAGTAACTATGGTACTCTCACCATTCTTAAGTCTACTGGCAACAACAATTATGAGACCTGTTTTTTACAAAATTAGGAAATTATTCCTCTATAATTTGGACTACTTCTCTGGCAGGCAACGAGTAATTCTCTTTGGGAAGTATAAACACACACAACTATCTAATATAGATATAATAGGCACATATAATAATATCAGACAGACAACAGATGGACAACAATAATTAATAAACCAAGTGACAGAAGTTATTAATGATCAATACTTAAATGGTGTCACGATTCCAATATTACTGGACAATAAAGCCCTAAGTCAATATAGCGGAATGAGTGGAATCCGCTGGGGCCAAGCTGGTACTGGTAAATTAAGCGCATCAAAATGAGGCATTTGGCGAATCAAGAGGATTTATGATGAGATTTGATACAAATTAGAGTAATATGAAAATGGAAGCTGAATAGAAGAGTACCAAGCTGAGGTGCATTGGGTGGGGAACCAAGGTATAAAAAGTCTGATGGAAGATAAAAGGGGGGAGGTTTTTGACAAGAAAAGGAGCGCGTAGATAAGTCTGCAATTGATATTAAAATAAAAGGTCAAAATAAGGGGCAATTACTCCATACATTTTTCATTAAAGTTTTATTATAAATTGGCGATCCTCATATCATCCAATTTGGTTGCTCAGTGGCTCATACCCTGTGCAAAACCAACACGGCAGAATCAAGCTCAACCACTGAGAATTAACAAATGGTAAATGATGATGTTTATTAATCATCCAGGTGCTGGTATCATATACCTCTCAGGAATCTTCTGGCCAAACTCATCTATTAGATGAGTTCATTCATATTATGCCAATCCTCTGCTATTGGTCATGGCAATAATCATGAAATATCACATTGTCAATTTGGCCCATAAATTGACTAAAAATAACAATAATTTCAACCTGATAGAAGGTAATTTTACTCTCATAATTGGGACAAATTTGGTTGCAAACTCAACACTAAAATCTTCCTGATTAGAGTTACATCATAACTCAATGAATAACAATAAATGGGATTAAAATATATATGAACAATAAAACTTTTTCTTTCTCGTTGCAAACACTTTTGCAACCCATTCAATTCAAGACTAAATCTAGTTTGATAATCTCATAGAGGGGATTAGTCTGCGCCCATGTCTGGGAGCAGTTGGGCAAGCAAGGCAAGAGGAGCAGGTGGAAGGCCTGCAGCCTCTAACATTCAAAAACGCCCCGGAGAATCCAGCAGAATAGAAAAAAATCTAAAAAACTGGCGGTCACAATTTCCCCAGAGATACTCGCGTGGCAAGCACAATGCAACCAGTACATCAACACGCCACATTCCCAGCCACTTTCGTCGGTGGAATTCGGAGTCCGTGTGTATCTGGACATCCAAAACATGGCCCTATGGGAAAAATTTTGTGAAGATGTACACAAAATTTTCCTGACCGCGGTGTACGTTGCACCTCACTATGTTGCGCGATTGGCTGGACCTAGGTTTCAAAAGCAAAATAGCAGCAGACGAGGCTGCAGCAGTGCTCATAGTGGTCGACCTCCCCAAAGGGCAACGGGTCATCAAAACTAAATGCACCAGATGGACAAAATCAAACCAAATTTTTCTCACGTTTGACTTTTTGCCTACTACAGTAAAACGTGACATTTTGGAGCAACACCTGAAAGATGGTCTCGCCATATATGGCGAAATACAATCTTTTGAAATGCAACATTTCATGCTGATGCCACACCTGTGCACTGGCAGTGCCATTGCAGTTCTGACCCCAACTGAGGAGATCATGAAGGACCTAACCCAGATCCCGCACTCCACCTTTATTGACATTGCAGGGCACACCGCCCACCCATTCCGGGTAACCGTGGACAGCGCGCCCCCTATTTGCACCCACTGTGACGCGTTCGGCCATAAGGCGCACACATGCCCCATCAAAGAGGGCGTCACATTCCAAAGAGCACCCCTCGGTGGCCATGGCCAGCGGAGAGGGGGCACTAAAAACCAACCCAAAAGCACCAAGGAGGTTTTCCCATGGGGATCACAAGGTGCACTATTGGTGCCCATCCCCCCGCAGGAGGGGAAAGGGCCCGACCCCCAAGGGCCGCACCCAAAGGAAGGGCCAAGGCAACCACTGCTACCCCACACCACAAGCCGGGAGGACATGGAGCCCTTTCAGGTAAGAACTCGGGAAACCCCCTAATCAGATTGGGAGGCCCATGCTGAATGGGCCATAACTAATCTGAGGGGAAATTTGATTCCCCCAATTCCCCCCCAACCCCCAGTCAAAACTGACTTGGGACCTACCCCAACTGAAAATTTTTTTGCCCCACTTGATAAAACTAACTCCCCGAAAAAAATTCGTCTGACGCAGAAAAAAAAGAAAAGGGCCCAAAGCCAAGCGACTCTTTCCCCAAAAAAAAAAAAACCCCAATAGCGTTGCTTCCTGTGCTGCTGTAAAGCCCATGGGGACCTGAAGAGGCTGGGGGCCCCGGGGGCCCCCCCCCTCACACCTAAGGTGCGAAGGGGAAACCTTCACTTAGGGGCGCTGAATATCGCCAGACTCAAGCCTCCTGTCCTGGGCTAGGAAAAAGTTTTTTTCAAAAAAATTTACCCATGGATATCCTGGCCATCCAGGAACCCCCTGTCCACGAGGTTCTGAAAGTTTGGAAAAAAAAAGTCCTAATCCCATCCCTTTTTAAAACACTGTGGGGGGCTAATTAGAAAATTTTTTTCAAATTTAATTTCGAAAAATTCCTAAATGGCCAAATGCTGTTGTCACCTTCTCATGGGCCGATGTTGCAAAAACAATTGTCAACATGTATGCCCCAAACGGTGCAAAGAGCGTCAGGAATTTTTTTCGTTGGTCAAATCCCTCCCGCTACCCCCAATTTTTCCCCGGTGACATGAACTGTTGGCTAACCCCACCAAGGACTGGTGGGTGCCCTCCCCACCCCCCCAGGGTCATGAACTACACATTTAAAAGCCACCCTTTTGGGTTTTGGACGCTGCTGCAACATGCCCCAAATGCTCGAAAACATGACGCGTCCCCCAAACCACAACGGGCCCAAATTGGTCCTTGACCCGCATTGACCTTATTCTAGCACTGGCAAAATTCCAACCCCATTTTCCCACTTCAAAAAAAACGAAAATGGAATTTCTGACCACCACTGGTCTCAATAACATACCACTTTCCCGTCACAGTTTCAAAGGCCCCACATTGGTACAAAATCCGCCCCCCAGAGCTCCCCGCCAGGATTTTCCACGTGGGTGGAAGAGGAACTTTGGCAAAATTGTTTGTTTCAAATGTTTTGCAGCCCCCATTTCCACATGGGCAACTTTCAAAGAAGAACCATCCCCCACTATCCCATTCTATCCAGACATCCCCCTCATCGGCAGTTATATCGCGGGGTCAGAATTGGCCCTTTTGGAGTCCAACATTCCAGCCTCAGGATATAGCCCTGCATGGGGCCAGAAGGGGGGGAGGCAGCCGCCCACCTCAACGCACTTAAAGGAACACAAACATTGGGTTTGTGTCCAATACGGGGCCACACGCATCACAAAGGTGACAAGTGCACCACATACTTTTAAAAAAAAATTTTGCACCACGCCAGAGCGTGGCCTGCAGCCGGGTGCAAAGATCAGATAATTCTAGTGGACACACCAGCCAAAGAAATCAAATCAAAGATATTATTTTGAGTTATACTGAGCCAACCAATTCAGTCAGCTGAAAGGGCAAAATTTTCTGACAGAGCCATATCCACACTTTTTTCCCGATACCCGGAAAAAGAATTTAATTATAATGAATTATGGATACCATTCGTGGTGCGCCAAACCAAAATGCTCAGGCCCAGATGGCATTCCATATGAGTTCTACAAAAAATATTTTAAAAATACCCCCATTGTTTACCCTTTACTCAACCAAAGCCTGTTGGAAATGCGCCTCATACCAGGAGGACATGGGGCCCTTTTGGTCACACTCTTCGAGAAAGGGGATAGGCTGGCTTAGCCAACTGGCGCCCCATTTTTTAACAAAAAAGACCCCAAAATTTTAACAGTAAATCAGGGAAACCCGTTTGGGGATTAGCATCTGCCATACTCCCCAGAACAATTCGGTTTCATCCCCAGAAGGTCAATTTTTAATAACGTGCACTCGTTAAGTGTGTCAGTCCACAGCCCTGGGGCACTTTATTTTTGGACCAACAAAAAACCTAGATAGAGTAAACTGGGAATACCTTTGGGGCCCGCCTCCAACAATTCCCCCCTACCTCCCCCCTTCAATAACTGGGTGATGCTGCTCACAGAATCTGCAACAATGGGAGTGGGGCCCAGGTTTCCAATGGAAGTAGTCCGTCCTCAAAGGGGCCTACGACAAGGGGACCCCCCAGCCCATTTATACAACTTCAGCCTTGACCCACTACTGCGAAATGTGAATGCCAAACTCACTGGGGTCCATGTGCCAGGCCAAACCCCAGTCAAGATGATGGCATTTGCAGATGATTGCGTGGTGGGGGTGTCTTAATAACAAATATGCACGCGCGCTTGAAGCCTCATCCAGAATATTCCGGTAAGCAACGCGGCACTGAATGCCTCCAAAACCGAAATCATCCTCCTTGGTCAGTTTCAGAACTGCTGGGCCCCAGCAAGTAGTTCCCAACCCGGCCCATCTGCTCGCCCACGTCCACGCCTTACTAACTCAAAACACACCGCTCCACTGGTGCTCCCCTTTGTGCCACGACCTACCATAGGACTGCACATCTGGGCGTGTGGTTGGAGGCAGGTGGATGTCAAGCGTCAGCAGTAATGGAGTGCCATATACTGGACAACGTGACGAAGCGAATCGCCTCTCTCAGAGCCCACCCTACTACCCTCACTGGCAGGGTTGTTCTTGCCAACTCTATGCTCCTATCCAAAGTCTGGTTTGGAGCCCACGCCATCCCTTCTCCCCAAGCTTCTTCAAATCCCTGTATGCTTTGCTTACTAAGGTTGGCTTTGGTCAGGCCGCCCTCCACCAGTATGGCTAGAGGTTATGTTTGGCCCTCATCATCATGGTGGCATAGGCCTACTTGACTTCAAAGCCCATGCCGCCAAGATCCTGGGCACCTGGATTGCGGCTGTCACTGCTCCTACACTCCCATCCCAACACTGGTCCCGCGCGGCCCGCTCCAACTTCTCCTGAGCCTTGGGCCTCAACAATCCATCAAACCCCCACTCCCTGATGAAATACCTGCATCACACACATCAGCCACAGTTCCTCACGGGACCAAAACCCACTACAAACGAATCCTACTCTCCATGCGAAGCGCAGAGTGGAGAATTTGTATTAGTGGACATACAACCTGAAGAGGCCGCCCCTCTCCTCAGTTCACACAAGTACAGGGCTACCCATCCATGATGGCGTGATCCCCATTCGACCCAAGTCCCATCCAGGGTGGACTACCTGACATGATGGACATCCCCTTATTCCACTGAGACCCAAAAGACTATCTGGAAATACGCACACCATCCTCTGTTGCAGCCTCAAGTCCGCTCCCATGTGTGGCGCCGCCTGAGGGGTGTATCATACAGCTGAGCGCTCTAATGCTTTACACTCATCCTGTGTCGTGTGTGGCCAGTATGGAACGCTGTTTCACCGCCTGGAGAAGTGCCCCACCTCTAAAGTAATATGGCGCGAAGTCCAACGTCTGCTAGGCCAGGATCAAACACATCCCTTCAGTCTGTCAAGAGATATGTTTACTTCATCAATGGCCTCCCCCTCCTCCCCTCCCTCCATGCTCTGGTGGTTGCACGCCATGTGGACTATCCACACGATTGTCTTGGATGCCATCGCTGGATCCATCCCCACCCCTCCCTGAAGCTGTCCACAGATTCTGGTCTCATTTGGTGGATCACTTTTAAGCGTGGATGTTTGGATATCTCCCACTGCGTCGCCAACAGCTGGTCTCCTCCTGGTTCCCAGTTTGGTTCATCAAATCAGACCCCTTCCCCCACACGGGGCTCAAATTTTTGGGTACGTCCCCTACACACGCCCCCCCCCTCCCCTAAGTGGCGTTCCCGCTGGCAACAAGAGATAGCATCGCTTCTCTGGGGGGCCTCACCTGGTACTGAGTTTTGTTTCATCTGAGTTATATTTGGAAGTGTCCATCCCATGGTCAGCCTTCCCTAAAAAAAAAATTTAAAAAATATATGAACAAAAAGGATGACAACCCCAATTTGGGGCGTCAGCAGGCCTCTCAATAGCACCAATAAAACCCCCTTAATTTTTGATGTCTAGTTTAAGTGCTTAGTAAACAACCCCCTTAATCAAACCCAAACTCCCGCCTTAGTGCATTAAGATTAGTGCACTAATTTAGGGGGTGCAATTTAGTTAATTTCCCTGAGACCACTTTTTACCCAAGTGGACCCATAATTTTTGGGATAAGGATTATATCATAGCTTACTAGCTATATAATTTTGGGGATTAAAGAGAATTGAGGTGGCTTTGGAATGAATTTAGTTGTGCATATAAATTGAAAAATCGAAGGATTCTTC
>JAKSZP010012770.1:0-18978 GCA_022478985.1 Massospora cicadina
GGCTGGATGAGCTTGAACTTGTCAAAGTGGAGTAAGAAGAAGTGGTGTTGCATGGGGGGTCCATCGTACAGCCTGATGGATACTCATTTGCTGATCCATAACATTCTTCCCCCGAGTTGCCACTAACTGCCCCATTTCCCCCAGCTCTGGTACCCCCCACAAACTGTTCACTAATCAGCTGTTCCACTTTAACTAAAGCACATCTACACCATCCATCCTGAAATTCTTGTTGCAGCGTGTCATATTGCTGTTGCAATTCCTGGCGGAATTCCTTTTCATCATTCAGTGTTTGTTCCATATTTTGTAATCATGAAAGAACTTCCTCAATTATATTCTGCAGGCGGGTTTGTTGTTATCTTGCGTTTTCCGCTTGCTGGTTGGCGTTGTTTATTTGGTTAACAAGGGAGGATCATTCCCACACTGATTCCTTATTGTCCCATCAAAGGGTATCAATGAACTCTTGCATGTCCGCATACTCTCTTGTCTCACCAATAGGAAGAGGGGAGGCTCGTTGGTGCTCCGCCTGACTAATGACTTCTAGTCATGTAACTTGAAAAATAAGTTGGAGATACTTGGTAGACGTTGACCGAAGGATAAGCGCGTTATCTGATATTTGCTGGGTATCCCATTCGATATGGAGTTGATCTAATTCTGTCAATAGAGAGCCCACTTGGGCTGCCATTTGCAGTTCCATCAGGGTCATTCTTTCCTTGAGCTGAGCAATCATGGCTTCAAGAGCTTCCGCCCATTCAGCTAGCTCCATCATACAACGCTCGGTATTATTCCCCAAGGTTTTCATGTCCTGAATCCACTCCGCCAATAGGCCATGCTGTTCCAATAGTTCTCTTATTACTCGAGGTAATTCTGAGTTTAACTGTGGTACTAGAAGGTCCAATTGACGGCGAACATCCCCAACACAATGATCCATCTGTGCCAGTGCCCCTTGTATTTCCAAAAACAAACAATCGAGGCGGTCAAGCAAGAGGTGAGTATTGTGCTGTTGTGCTTGTGCAAACTGTAATACATCTCCAATTTCAATGTTATGGCGAGCCAGGACACGCAGTAGCTGGCGAATTTAAGGTTGCACATAAGCGACTAAATATTCCTCAATTATATGAGTACCGAGGCGGCGAGTTAACCCCATAGTAGTTTCATCCAAATAGGACATGTACAGCACATATTGATTCTCTTGATTGCATTGGTTATAGAACAGACTCATGGTATTTTCCCCAGTTTCATCCTTGTATAGGTGATACCCGTGAAACAACCATTCCATAATAATTCTCAGTTGTTGGGGAGTCACATTCATGGAGTGTCCATGTTGGTTAGTCATCAGCTCTGGGCAATTCTCAAATTGCACAGGAATCATAATTTCATCATCCCCTGGTTCAGTAACAGTAAATAATGTTGGTTCATAGTTAGGTGCCTCCTGGGCTTCTTTAGCATACAATGCTCGGAACCCAATCAGGTTATGTCAGAATGAATGAGGACCCGTCATTGTGTTTTCCCAGCTATAGTTGCTAAGTGGCCCCCTGTAGTGAGCACCACTGTAAATTTCTCGGCATTTGGGTCCACTGTCGCCGAGTTGGATTTGCACAGGGTATTAGCCACTGAGCAACCAAATCAAATGATATGAGGATCACCGATTCTTTTTATAAACTTTTGATAAATATATATGGTAATATCGCCCCTTATTTCTACTTTTATTTTAAATATATCACAGACCTTTCTGCGCTCCTCTTTTCCTTGTAAAAGACTATTCCCCTTTAGTCTTCCATCAGGCTCTTTATACCTTGATTCCCCAGCTGAATGCATCCCTGTCTTGGTAATCTTCTATTCTTCTTCCTATTTCGAGTTGCTCTCATTCATATCAAATCTCGGTGTAATTCCTTTCAATTTGCTGAATGTCCTCCTTTTTCTCAATTTTAATTTGTGTATCCCTTTTTTGTAAATCTTGAGACTCATCTCAATTCCCCTTTGATCCACTGATATGGGTAGCATATCATCCAGTCATATCAACTTCCTGACAAGGGTATTTCACCAAAAACTCATGATAGAAAAAACCCCTAAAATGGAACTAATAGTAGATTTCTAAGCAGAAAGATGGAATTGACCAAGAATACTGAGATAAGAGTTGAGTGGAAAAATGAGAGAAAAAGGTTTTTGATTAGTTGCAGATAGGTTATGCATTATGATATAATAAAAGTGTCAATTGGGGCAATTGTCCATGTCTTATATATATATATATATATATCAATTTTTTATTAAGGATCAGCAATCTTCATATTGTCCATTTCGTTGCTCAGTGGTTAATACTCTGTTAAAACCAGTTTGGTGGATTTAACGCATAATGTCAAAAGTTAACAGTGGTGCTCACTACAGGGGGCCACTGGTCAACTGTAGCATATTGGCATTAGGGGCATCATGGCAAGCCCACACTCTTTATGCCAAAATCTAATTGGATTTCATGATTGATATGCCAGGAAAAAATGGAGTCATCCAATAAAGCTTTAGCATTATTCATGGTGACAGAGCCAGGGAATGAGGATACTATGATTGAATTGCAGTTAGGCGCTTGTACTGCGTTGGCGTCAGATCAACAGGGCAAGTCCATGAATGTGACCCATCAGCAAATGCAGGTTATTATGGAATGCCTTTTGCAAGGTTACCACCTTTATGAAGATGATGTGAGGGAACATGTGCTGAGTTTGTTTTATAATCCAACAGGACCAAGAATCTAGTTATGCATTTTATATGTCTTTACTTAACGCTACCACCATGGGGCTGTCTCACTGGATCAGCACACATGGAGCTGAGGAATACTTTGTTGCATAGGTTCAGCCTTTAATCCACCAACCACTGAGTGTGTTGGCCCAACATAACATTGAGATAGAGGACGTCATGCAGTTTATTCAAGCGCAACAGAACAACACTTTTCTTTTACTTGACTGCCTTGATCAATTTTTATCAGAGGTCCAGGGGGCGCTAGTGCACGTAGGCAGTTATATCTTGGATGTCCACCCTCGCTTGGACGAATTAGTCCCAAGTTTGAATCATGAGTTACCACAAGTAATAGGGGAATTGTTAGACTGGCACAGCCTATCGGAAGAATGGATCTGTGATGTCACAACGTTGGGTAGTAACACTGAGCGGTTTATGATGGACCTGGTGGAATGGGCCAAAGGGATTGAAGCAAAGGTGGCTCAGATTAGGGACCATTTTACCCTGGCAGAGCAGTGGATGACGGATCACGTTGACTCTGTGGCATCAAATTAGTTAACTTTGTGTTGATGGAGTAACCAGCATATGGTCAACCATATGACCAGCTCTTTTTTGGCGTCCTCAGAATAAAGCTAGTTGCTGGGTCATATTAATCAGTTGAAAAGTGCTTGTCAGGAGGCTTGGATCCAATCCATTACCCTTCTGTTCATTGAGATTGTGGAGTATTCTGATATGCAAGTGAACTTGAGTACCCTTTGATGGGCCAAAGAGGAGCTGGTGCAGGAATGAGTCACTCTCATTAATCAATTAAATGAAGCAAACTGACAAGCGCATGACATCAGATGGCAGAACTTGAGAATCCAGGGAGCATTGAAGAATGTAATCTCACAGCTTCAGGAAATGAAGCGTAAACAGGACTCTGAGTGGGAATTTTGCTGCAAATTGCAGAGTGAGTTCAAAGTGCTTCAACAGGGAGTGCAAGAGGCCGGTGTTGGTGCTATTTGGTCAAATTTGAGCAAATAATTGACGAACATTTTCTGAATAGCCTGGTAAGGGGTGAAAGGGTGCAGTCAGTGGCAAGTATGGAGAAGAATTCTATGGATTGGCCAACAAGTATCCCATGGGGTAGCATTAGTTCCTCCTCACAATCCAACTTCTTCCTAGTCCACTTTAGCAGATTTTCATCCATCCATGCGACCCTATTCTAGTCCACAAGGGGAAGCTCCCCTTGGCTGTTCAGAACTTATTCTGGCTGTTCCTTGCACCCAGAGCCCAAGAGCAATGCAACTTTGTTTAAATCAAGAAGGTACCACCTTTCAGTCATGATGGCAACATGCACAGATATTTTAAATGTTTTAAATTTGCTATGGAAGGGGCATCAGATTGGAGGAAAGCGAAACTGTTGGTTTCCACTCTGGATGTTAAGAGTGCCGATCAGGTCAAATTTTAGCTTCAAAAAAGTTCCATATCTTATCAAGAAGTGAAGGGAAGTGTGCTCTGTCAGTTTGGAGGATCAGCTAAGATGGTGCAGCGAAAAGCTGACTTTCTGACCATACAGTTTCACAAGTATGAGTCCCTAGCGAAGTTTACAAAGTAATTCATAAATAAAGCTCATGTGTTAGTGAGAGCCAATAATTTAACCAACAAGGATATAGGCATACCCATGACGGCGGCAGTCAAAGCATATTGTGAACTGCATAATTCTATGACTCACATACTTAACAAAGATGTGGGGTACTTCAAATTGTTAACACTTTGTGCCATCTTTAAGCTACATTCAGTGCTCCCAATGTGGAGTGGAAGGCCCCTGCTACCGCCGCTGTATACTCATTGGGAAATGGACAGCAACAACCCAGTTATAATTGTTGAATATTAGTTGTCCACCCTATATGTCAGCGGATCCTTTCCGCCTTCCTTACGCTCAGCTGCCCCATCCCTGGCCTAACTTCAATACTTTGGTTAACTTTTGAACTGAAACTTAAGGTGCAACCTATAGACGGGAGCTATTTATGAATGCTTGTTTCTCATGTAGATGAAATTGCCATTATGCTGCTAACTGCCCTGGCAACCAGCATGTGCATGCAGTGCCATCTGTTTTGATTGAGCAGGGAAAAGCTTGGTGGAGTAGAGACGGGACTCTCTACCTTTGCTAATTCAAATTTAATTTTCCCTAACAATTCCCATGAGTCTCTTTGCATTAGCTTAGTATCTAACTCAATGACTTATTATACCAACAACTTCAGGCCAATACCTCAGTCTCCATTCAAGATAGCGACTATCCCCCTTCAGGCTCTGAGTTCTGCTGAGATGTGCAAAAGACATATGCATGACAAATTATTGAATGAAATGGCAAGAGTGATGTTAGACCCTTAACAGATGTCGCCTTTCTAGTGGGGTTAACAGCCAATCCAGTAGAAAGGATTGACCAGAAGTATCCTCATATTGATATGGTTTATGGCTACTTTTCTTGGTAACAAAAAGCTCTTTGACATTCACATAATAAACAACAATGATTCTCCTTAATAAGGGTGTACCTACTGTGATATTTTGTTCAGAACAAAAAAACCGGACTATTATATATATACTGGTGCCCCAGTTAATATAATCTCCACCAAGATCATGGCTAAGCTTCCGCTGAAGCCTGATGTGGATCACAGGGTAGTGTATGGGACTGCAGGGGCACAGAGCACTGTGTCTAAAGGAGCTTACAGCGCGTTACCTCTGAGATTTGGTTCAGTTATGGCTTCCATTCCAGCGATGGTTCTGCCAAATAATAACTATATGTTGATCAGTGCTGCATTCATAAGGCAATTTGGAGCCATGGTCGATATGGCATAAGAAACCATTAGTATCTTAGGACAACAGATCCTCATTTACTTTACCTCTAACTGAATCCTGAAGGACCTGATCTGCTCCAGCCAGACCAATTTGGCGTATAATGATGGGGTGATTCCTGTCTGATATCAGTGGATAAAGCGGAGGACCAGAGCTCTCCCCAACCAGATCTATAAATAAAAGGTATTCTGCTACAAGCTGTGAGCACTGTAAGCATACATCAGGACATCAGGTCATATTAGGGATAAAGCTTGAAATGGACATCCCAGAAGGCTTATATGGAGAGATTATGGGGCCCTACCAGCAATCCCACTTAAACCTCATGTGGCTCCTGGGTTATTGTTACCAGGGCAGGGGAAAGTAAAGGTGTTGATAGTGAACCTGCAAAAGGAGGCTATGATGGTCCAAAGACACCACGTGATGGCTTATTTATACTTGGACCCTATTGATAAGGTTCACCATATTCACAGCTTTGGATCATGTAAGGACCTCAGCCTACTGTTAAAATCCCCATTTGGAATAATGGCATTAGTTCTGTGGAAAGCTCTAACTGGATTGTCAGAGGAACAGAAAGATAGGGCGATGGCCCTATTTGAAAAATACCGAGATATTTTTGCTTCCAATGAGCAACTTGGGGCGCACATGAGAGGTGGTGCATTGGGTAGACATGGGTGATCACCCTCCCATTTGTTTATGGCTATTAGGTGCTCAAAAGTAACAGAAGAGGTTTACTTCAATAATTTAGACAAATTGTTTGAACAAGGGATGTTAGAGCCATCTAAGAGCCTGTGGGCATTGTGGTGCTTATTGTTAGGAAGAAAGATGACACCACACGGTATTCATTGACTATCAAAAGCTCAATAGCATTACAAAGAAAGATTCCTACTTCTTCCACAGATTGATGACGCATTAGATTGATTGGATGGGCTAAATATTTTTCTGCCATAGATCTGATATTGGGGTACTGGCAGATCAAATTGCCAGTGGCGGAATGTAAAAAATGTGTCATAATCACTTTAAAGGGCTTTTTCAACCTACACATATGCCACAGGGTTTGTGCAATGCCCCAGCTACGTTCCAGCATGCTATGGATATAATCTTAGGTGACTTAAAGCTGTTCTGAATTTTAGTTTAACTTGATGAATCAACGTGTCCTTGTGAACGTTCACAAAGCATCTTGACCACTTGGGACAAGTGTTCCACTGACTTGTCAATGCTAATATCAAGGTCAAGCCTTGGAAGTATCATTTTTCAAAGAGCAATTGGAATATCTTGGGTTTGTGGTGAGCTCAAAAGGGCTTAAACTGGAGCTGGCAAAGGTGAAAGCTATAAGTAAGATGACCCTGCCAGGCAATAAACAAGATATACAAGTGTCTTTGGGGATTTTTAGTTACTACCAGCGGTTCTTGCCTAACTTCAGTTGCATTGGGGCACCGCTCTTTGATTATTTAAAAAAATGTCTCTTTTGAATGTATGGAACAATGGCAAAACGCTTTTAAAGTCTTATGGACCGCATTGGCAAGTCTCCCATTTTGCAAAACCCCAACTTCAATAAAACAATTCATAGTACAGATGGATAAATCACTTTTTACCATAGGGGCAGTATTATCTTAGAGGGATAATGACGGCGTAGAGCACCCTGTTGCATTTTGTAGCCAAAGCTTAAACTGTTATGAATGGATTACACCATGACTGAGTGGGGGGTGCTTAGCGGTGATATATGCATATAAACAGTTTTTGGGTATACCTCCACG
The DNA here is from genome assembly GCA_022478985.1 of Massospora cicadina. Lineage (NCBI taxonomy): Eukaryota > Fungi > Entomophthoromycota > Entomophthoromycetes > Entomophthorales > Entomophthoraceae > Massospora > Massospora cicadina. The sequence goes on from JAKSZP010012770.1 coordinate 7,311, forward strand.
GGGTGAAATTCCAAGTGGTAATGGAACATGCATCTTTGCATTGGCTGCAAAATCTCTGCAAACCTGAAGGGCAGCTTGCGTGATGGGCATTGGAGCTCCAAGCATATATTTTTGAGATTGTACATCAGCTGGGAGAAAAACATTAAAATGCAGACTGTCTTTCATGGCTACCAATGGTCACTATTATGGTGGATTTGGCTGACATTATGTATGAGAAGATGGTGGTGGTCAAATATTATGATGAGCCAATGCAAGTGATCAAAGTGCTAGATGGGCTTAGACAGAATACCTTCTTATGCAATGGGGAACTATATAAGTGGATTGAGGAATTAATGCTAAGTTTCCCTAAATCCTCTACTAGACCAGCAATTATTATGGTTGCACATCAGGTGGTAGGGCATGGTGGGTTGTGGAAAACGGAGTTTTTGTAACCCTGCTACTATTAGGAGAGCATGCATTATGACATGCTGGAGATGGTTAGCTGTTGTCATCAGTGGCAAGTGGAGAAACCTTTCCACAAGAAGATCACATACCAGCTGGTTAAGCCCCAGTTTGCATGGCATACCATTTCTCTTGAAGTGGTGAAGGCTTTGCCAACTGGTGTGAACCAATCTAATTACATAATCATAGCAATTGACCATTTGCTAAGATAGGTGGAAGCCAAAGTGATTAATGATTTGAGGGCAGTCACCACCGCCAAATTTATTATGGAGTGTCATACAGTGACATGGCTATACACAGTTTATCTTAACAGACAAAGGAACCAATTTTAATTCACATATCCTGCCCAAGTTGAATGAACTGATGGCAATCCACAGGGTCTTGACTACACCCTACCATCTGGAATCTGATGGAATGGTGGAACAGGTCAACGGAATATTGGTAAACATACTCCACAAGCTTGTGAAAGATCAACCCTATGAATGGAGCACCCTCCTACCCATAGCTGTCTTAGCATATAATATCAGCTACCACTTAACTGGCAAGAGTCCTTTCCAACAGCTCTATAGTAGATATCTGGCTTTACCAGCCCTGCTTTACTCTTGGTGGAGGATACTGGTAGTATGGAACTATAGCATTATTTGACCAATCTAATGGAGATGCTGATCAAATTATAAATACAAGCACATTCTACCAGCTTGGCTAAGAAGATTCATGATCAGGTGGCTGACCAGAGTAGACATAGCGGACTCCTGCAGTTCTCTGTAGGACATCATATTTTATTCCATGGCCAACATGGATTTAGACAGAACAAACTCACTAACATTAGGACTAGGCTGTTTAAGATAATCAAGAAGACTGGTATTGATGCCTACACCATAAAGGAACCTGCAGGTGGGCAGATTATCAATCAAGTTTGTACAAAGTTCCTTTGAGCATACAAGCAATAAGAGCTTATCATCCAGTCAAAGGGGGGTAATATCAAGAAATTGATACAACTGGATGATAAGCTATATAATCCAGCAGATTGTAAATTAGAGTCAAGGTGAGTCTCAAGGTTGAGCAAAAATTATATTGATGTGAAGTGAATTGATTTTAGTATCAATAGTTCAGCAAATTGAGGGAATTTTGCCAAAACCTTGAGATAGACAAAGCCTTTTAAAATGGAACAAATAGGAGATTACTACGCAGAAGGGTGTAATTGGATAAGAATACCAAGATAAGAGTTAAGCGGAAGAATGAGAGAAGGTTTTTTGATTAGTTGCAGATAGGTTCTGCATTTTGATATAATAAGTGTTGATTGGGGCAATTGTTCCACATCTTATATATCAGTTTTTATTAAAAATCAACAATCTGCATATCATCCATTCCATTGCTCAGTGGATTTAACCTATATCACCAAAAAGTTAGGTGGATTCAGGAGATCTCCAAATGGAAGTTCTTTGTTAAATGAATTGGCATATTCTAAAGGGTTCAGGATAAGGTAAAGCAATTGAAAATAACAATGCTTATTATCCAAATTTGGAGTAATTCAAGTAAAACCCCAAATTTGAAATCAAAACCAATGATATGAAATTGACCCTTATTTTGGGACTTATTGATCATTTGGGCATCTTGGAAATCAAGTCATGCATATTGGTACCTGTTGATCTTTTCCCCAGGACAAGGTTCCACATTGCATAGGGAGAATCCCAACCCATGGTCTAGTCTAGGCTAACAATCGGTAGCTATCCTTGACCCTTGCAATAGATTATAACCTGCCACCCGTTTAAAGTTGAGCTGCTTGCCATATAAGCCCAAACCACCTTATTAAGCTGAAACTAAACCACAAGTTATGAGGGCTAGGGCACCAACCACTGAAGTTAAACTTTCAGCTGTAAGATATTGGGCAACCTAAAATTACCAATTAGCCTACTTTTAACTGACAACATGTTAAATGTAGTCAAAGTAGAATCAAGATGTAAGGATAGGATCAAGCAATCAAATAGAAGGCATGTTAAATATAGTCAAAGTAGAATTAGGCTGAAAAGATAGGATCAAGCGATCAAAGTGAAGACGTTAAAAAGAATCAAAGTAGCGTTAAGCTGAAAGGATAGAATTGAGTGATCAGAGTGATGGCGTATTAAATATAAGGTAGAATCAAGCTAAACGGCTAAGGTTAAATGACCGGAGCGGAGGTTAGGTGCCAACTGAAGGGTAGGTAAGGCCACCAGCTCTGGAAAGGGTATGATTGACCACCACTGGCCGCCCCACTGGCGGGCAGGCTAGAGATCCCCCTGGGGGCAAGCTGAGGCGTACCTGATAGGAGGCAGCTTGGGATGAGAGCCACCGACCAACCTCCTTAAAGTGCCGATCGCACCATATGAACGTGGGGCAGAGGCATCGATTGAGGGGGGAGGATTGGGGGAAAGGGTGGGCAACGTAGGTAATACCAATGCAGGATCCAAGGCAAGGGATACCGTGGGGTAATAATTGACCACGCCATTCCGGACTTGCATGGGGGAGGTTGAAACAGATCTAGCTTACCCTTATGGTGGGAGGATGAGGATGAGCAGAAGGGATCTTGGGGGTTTGAGGGAGCAGGTTGTAAGATGGAGGGGGGATGAGGCGGCTCACATTTTGGCCAGTGGTGGGATGGAGGGGGACCAGGGTAGGGTAGAGATCGTTGGGAGAAATCCTGCATCTTCCAAAAAAAGGCCAGCGATAGGTGGTTGGCTTGAATCCTAAGGCTGGCAACCTCATCGAGAAGCTTCTGGACCAACCTGACCAGTTCCATAAACCTCTCCGCCTGAGCATCGGGTTTTATGGGCGATGGAAAAGAGAATTCGGAGTTTGATGGGTGAACCCTCCATGCAAATCCTTGAAGGTTGGGGGATGAGCTGGAAGTTTTTTTCGTAAGGCCCTGGAACCTTGTGGGGAGCAGGGCAACGTTGTGCTGAATGTTTTGGATGAGGGTATTGCTTATATGAACCAAAGATGGAAGGTGGAACGAGCGCTGGAGTTTACGATTTAGGATCTTTGGCTCGGATGCCTGGAGCCGCTCGAATAACTGCTGAGCCTGAAAGGTGAGGCTTTTAAGTGGAAGCAACCATTCGTGGTGAGGGTGGGGCTCATGAGAATCACCTTGAATCATATTGGGGAGATTGGGAAGTGGGTCGCAGCTTGCTGAAGTCATTCCATTGAAGGCAACCAACTCACCTACCGATTTGGGGTCTTGGAGGTTTGACTTTGCAACCCTTGGGATATGAGCTTGCATTCTGGAATCCACATCTTCAGAACCATCTATAATGGACATCCACTCGTCCTGATGGAGAGGCTCCTTCGAAATACTTGGGGTAAAGAGATCCCTCCCCCAATGGGTAGACCCATGCCGATCAAAAGTAGCAGACCGACATCTTTGTAAGCGAGGCGAATTCAACAAGCCCTCCCTAAGGCATCCACATCCCTTTAGTCCATCTAGGAGGGTGGCGTGACGCTTAGCCGCGGAACTTGGTAAGCTGCGCCGTCGAAACCTTAATCGGCTTGGGGCCTCGGCGCTACCACTAACACTATTGAGCGGGGGCACGGTTCCAAAAGGCTGCAATTGGCTGCGTACAAACGGCTTTTCAGCCTGGGCATCGGCCATCAGGTCGCCGTAACCCATAGCATCGGACATGAGCTCGGGGTTGGTGCTGAGCTGATGAATAACGCTTGCAAGTCTAGCCGACTGGCTCGGAGGGGCTTTGGCGGTGGCATTCGCTCTCAAAATATCCCCCAGTCCAAATCTCAGCCGATTGTTAGATTCCCAAAGCCAGGCTCCCTTCCTATACGCTTCAGCTCGGGTGTCAAACGGCAGGGCTCGTTGTAGATTGCGGTAGGCCCGCTTAAGCTCTTCTGAAAAGGATTAGATGCGTAACGTTAAAGGCTAACCGTGCTGATGAAGGAGCTCCTTATGGCGAGTAACAGCCATATCACCAACCCGTCGGGATTCACCCAGCATCGCCTCAAGCTCCGCCAGCTAAGAAATTAAGGATCCCTTGAACCAAAGCTTACCCGGGGGTCACCCTCGCGTTGACCGTAGGCCAGCCTTCGGAGTCGAGAGTTGTCGCGCCCGAGTTTGCTGACTTCTAAATCCAAGGTCTCGATCTCACCCGCTAAGGCCTGGGCGTAACGCCGGTGCGCGTTTAACCCTTGCTCCGCCTCACGAAGCCTTTGCTGGAGGGCGTCCCGTTCCGCCAGCAAGCCCCGGTTGCCCTCCTCAAGAGACGTTGCTCGGGCTTGGGCTTCCCGAGCAAGCATTTGCCACCCGCCAACCTAATAACCCATTAACATCGGATACCTTTGTAAGGTTGGTTTAAAATAGGCTTCGCAAAAAAAACCTACCTCGACCCTTAACCCAGCGACGGCAGCGTAGCCCCCCCTCAACAGGGTATGCGCTTCAAGTGCATCGCACCCCAACGATCCGTGAAGCGCTCCATGCCCGCCTTCAAAAACCGGTCGAGATGCGAATTGAGAGTTGAAGGGGGTCTCTCCACCTTTAAAATCGGTTATAAATAATCTTTAAAAAATGCGCAACCGCGCAAAACCAAGTGCAGTTAACTTACCGAGGAGGGGAGCCAGGTGCGGCGTAAGAATTTCAACAAAAGTGGTTTGCCCCATAGCCTTAAAGCCAGAACCTACTTTGGCGTGTTAGCCCGTGAAACAAAACGGCAAGGTTTGAAACGGTACGGCGCTCAGAACAAACTTTAAAGATGATCAAAAAAGATTAGGCTAAGGAGTTTTAACCGGTTACCGAAATCTCTAAAGCGGTTCACCTCGACGGGAGGTTTAGGTGAGGGACCCGCGCTTACAAATTGGCCACCAAGTTCCGGTTGGTAAAATATGGACGGGTCGGTTGGACTTTGATGGGTGGGTGGCGGAAGCGGGGGTGAAGCGATTAAAGGTACCGGACGTGGAGGTTCCAATAGGGGGCGTAGGGGCGGGTCGGACATTGTGAGTTTTAAAAAAGGCTTTTGAAGGCGGATTAAAAATTTAAAGGGGGGTTCGAAGTCGTAAACTCAACGGGGGCCGATTACATAAATGTGGGGAAGGGTATTGGGTGGGATACCAGTGGGAAGTAAGGGAAACCTGAAGGATGCGGTACAAGTGTAAGAAACTCTCCCTTATTAAAAAAATCCAAATAGTGTAAGAAACTCTCCTCTCATTAAAAAAGTCCAAATAGTGTAAGAAACTCTCCCCTTATTAAAAAAGTCCAAATTGGTTGGTTAGATTAAGGTAAGTTGGGATTAAAAAGTTGATAGCCAAGGGGTGGGGAATTTTAATGGCAACTGAACTTGTTTAAATGCACTTGGGGCATGTCAGTGAGGCGTGGCGGGTTGGGCATACGTTGTTTGACGGGTGGTTGATATTTTAAGGTGTAACCACAGTTTCATCTGAACCTTAATCTTACCACGTGGGTTTGACATCTGATGGAAATCCCCCATTTGAAAATAAGTTTGGTATGCTCACCAAACCAAATGGAACTTCGAAAATTTACGTGTTAGAAATCAGTCAAATAAACGTGAATTGAAAGCAGAATCCACCTCGAACCACATATCTATATTATCCTCATTAAAATCCATCCTTTATTTTTATTACCTTCGTTAAAATCCATCCTTTATTTTTATTACCCTCGTTAAAATCCATCCTTGTCATCATAGGTTTTAATTACACCCAATTTTATATAACAAAATGTGCCAAATTAGCTTAAACCCATCCTACGACGATTCCAGTGAAATGCAGAAAAGATAGTATCTGTTTATATTAAGGGTTTACCAAACGTACCGATGTAAACTTAAATCCATCTATGGGGATAAGTACTCAAAATACTCATATTCCCATATCAAATTTTCAAGCCCCCTTACTGCTGCATCAAAGGTTAGATTCGGTAATTTGTTTGCAACTTTCATACCACTTTTATATAATATTTATCCCAAACTATCTTTCAATCAGGTCTATGAGATAGTGATAGCTTCAGATGCAGATGTCATGAGTTGAAATCAAGGGTACCACCCAGGTCGGCTTACCTCGAATAAACACGAAATTAAGGCTTCATCTGAACCGATGGGTAACTTTACCTTATTCCTAGAATCTTTCGAATCACGAGCTGTGAAAAAATAAACCGATATGGGCAATACCTTCAGCTATATAGATTTTCAAATGGGTTTCTAAAGTTTAACATTTGCCTATAGAAAATTGTCTTAAAAAGGTACAAGCTCTTTAACGAGTGATAGATACCACCATTCTAAAGTAATGGTTGAATTTATAGTAACCCAACTTTACCCTTAGTTAAGTATTGTCAGGGAACTAGGGGATTCTGATATATTCCCCTATGGATGGCTGGCAGAGTAGCATAACTCTCAGAGTTTTCAGGGTCATCAATTTGGCAGTTGTCATTGGTCATCCTGGGTGTTTATGACTAAAAATACCCAGGGAAGGATATTTATTAAAACTTAAAGGTAAGTAATACAACAGGAAGTTAAACTTTATAATCTGATACTTTATTATGATAATAACCAAAGGTATTTATATCTGTTTCTAGGGATTTTTCAGCCTAGAATATTCTAGGTGAATCAACTAAAATCAAGATAAAAAAGGAATATTCATCAAATATGGGATTACTATTTGTCAGAATTTCAGATGACCACATAATCCAACCTTTTAACTAATTATAAGATTCAATGATTAAATTATAATTATATAGGATTGGCAACAGCAGCCAATTAATGAAATTATTGTCAGGCATCATCCCCAATGATATTTGAGGCTGTCAACAGATGAAAATTTTGTTGGGCATCATCCCTGACAAAATCAAACAATAATTTGATATAAGAATAATACCCAATAGTCAAATTGTAGGGAATCATTCAGAGCAGAATGGATTGGAGTCATCAGAAACTACCAAAACATCTGAATGCTGGAGGAAGAGTAGAATTGTCATCAGCAAAAACAACTGGTTTCAAGTCCCTAATACCAATTATTTGGTCTGCCAAACACCCGAGGATTATGCTGCCTAAAAAACCCAAGGCAATGGTACCCAATGAGATTTGGTGCCTAACACTGAGGGTCAAACCAGTATAGGAGCACAAATAATTCCCAGCGGACAGCTGAAAAGTTGTGTGCCAATTCTAACTATAAAAACCCCAAATTATTCCCTAATAAAAATAGATTAAAACTTGATATTAACTAAGTTATTTAACATTGGTTGTTTTAATATTACTTTTAAGAGAAGAGTGCAAGGATCAGATATCCTTAGGTTTTTAAGTCTCCACTTGGCTCTGCAAAAAGAGAATAGGGAAAGTGTTCCCTACCAGTATCAAAATATCTTCAAGATGAAGAAGCACCTGTCTAGCATTGGACAATTTACTCAAATGTGGCTTTTGGGCAATCAACAATAATAAATAGTCTTCATACTATTATTGCCCCAGTCTATCAATTTCAATTAGATAATCAATGCAAATATCCATAAATCTGTGCAGTTGAAATCTAGGGCCAGAAGCGAGCAACCAACCAAGTCCAAGATTTTAATACTATTCTAATAGATTATTATATTTTTATTGCTCTATTTAATACTTCCCTTATTTATTTTTATACTGGTAAAGTTTGAGACAGTTGCCATTGATGGTTGACTGGTATGGCACTATGTTAAGGGTTTCTAGGTTGTTGTTTCCATAGGGGAGTACTTTGGTAACTCTAAATAGCCCTTTGAAATATGGGTGAGTTTTCTTGGAGTGGGAGTTTATAAGTTTATTTCAATACAGGAGGACTAGGTCTCCTACTATAAAAACCTAGAGGGTTTTGAGGTAGTTGTCATAGTTGGTCTTCATTAGATAGAATGACCTTGTACCAGTTTCTCTATGTCAGATCATTTTAGGTGGCAAATTGGTGGAAAATAGTTGCTGAGTTGCTTGGCTAATGGTTTGGGCTGAAATTTTGTTCCAAACAGTAGTTTATATAGCATATGCTTGGTGGTACTATGGATTTTGGTTCAGTGTGCCCATAGGAAGCGGGTAAGTGTTCAGGCCATTTATCAGGGTTGTCTGTGATGCCCCATTCCAGAGAATGCATCAGTGTTTGATTCATCTACTTGGATAGGCTATTACACTTAAGGTTGTATGATGTCATAGAGTGATGAGTGCATACCTGGGCCAACATTTTCTCAATTACTTTATTGTTGAAATGTGATCCCCAGTCAGTCAGGATAAGGCAAGGTAGTCCATATATAGTAAATATCTCTTCTTATAGAAACTGGGCTGTGGTGGCTGCATCAGCTCAAAAACTGCTTTGGCAACAGGCCAATAGCTAAAGTATTTAATGGCTACTAGAATATACTCTAATCCATAAGTGGCAACTCTTAAAGGTCCCATAAAGTTGAGGTCCCACATCTCAAATAGTCCAGGTGTTGCTATAGGGTTCAGGGTTTCTGGGCACATGGCGACTTAGCAAAGACTTGGCAGGTGTGGCATATGAATACATAGTTACTGACTTCAGTGTAGGTATTTGGCCACCAGTATACAGCAAAGAGTATCAACCAGGTGGCTTGTACTCTAAAGTGTCCAGTGTCATCATGGGCCTCCTTCATCCACTGCATGCATTGATTTATTGGAACCACCTGGTCCACTGATCCTTTAGTGCATACATACAGGTGCCTTTCAAATGTTAGAATTTTGATCAACGTTTCTTAAATGATGGTACATCCTAGATATCACTTGGCATTTTAAAATCTTCTAGCAACTTCCATATCTGCAGAAGCTCTTTCTTGAGATTAATCTCCCCCATATGAAAGATTGCTGATCCCACTGGGTTATTGTGAATTCATGATAACTGATCTGCTACTACATTGAGCCATCCAGGGAGGTGCATGAATTTTAAATCAAACTCCATTAGCTCATATCTCCAGTGTACTCAGCGTCCATTTGAGATGGGATTATTTAGCAGAAAACTTACTGCTTAGTTGTCAGTGAATATGGTGACCCACCAGTCCAACAGATAATACTGGAATTTATGAGGAGTGAACACCACAGCCAGAACCTCTTTCTCATATGTTGAGTAGTTGTATTCCGCTGGGGAAAATTTATTAGAGATGAATTTGACAAAGAAGGTACTTATTTCCTCATAGCTATGTAAACACAACCCCAATGGTTGAATCAATAGCATCTGTGAACACCTGAAATTCTTCATCAAAGTTGGGGAAGATCAGTATGGGATCTTGAACTAATGCGTTTCTCAGGCTGACAAAACTCTGGTGGCCAGCATCACTGAAGTCCCAAGGAGTTCCCTTTTTCTGAAGTCGGTACAATGGAGCAGCTACCTTGCTGAAGTTTGGAATAGAATCTTCCTCCATTGCCAGTTGATAATATCCAGAGATCAAATCGATATAGGTGAAGTATTGTGCACCTCCCATGGTATTGAAGATTTCTGTGATAAGTGGCATTGGGTATGCATTTCTCTTAGTTACTCAGTTTAGAGGGATGTAATCAACACACAAGCGGAGTTTTCCATTTTTTTGAGGACAACTACAACAGGAAATGCCCACGGTGATTGAGAAGGGCAAATGAGACCACTGACTAGTCCTTTACTTGATCTCTTCTTCAAATTTTTTTCTCATACTTGTGGAAAGCAGTATGGTCATCTGGCAATGAGTTTAGCATCACCAACATCAATCTGGTATGAACCTAAGGTTGATAGTGGAACATCATCATGACAGAAAAGCGTCTTGTTGTCTGAGTAGTTGTGATAAATTCTCCTTTTGCTGATCATCCAAGTAGGTTAGGGCGTTAATTTTTTCTGTTAACTCATCACACCAATGGTAGGTAGACAGTTGAGCTGAGGTGTCTAATGGACTCACTGGGTTAGAATATGTAATGGCCAGGGGCTTCATTCCTTTTTCTGTCTGCATAAACCATTAGTTTAATTCAAAGTTGGCAGATACACCACACTCCTTTAAGGCCTTTCAGGAAAGTAACAACTTGAAGTGGTTGTGATCAAAAAATAATGCATCAATATAGCAGATTTTGCCAGATATTTCCACAGGGAGGTCAAATACTTGACTACAACAAGCTGTCATGGAAGCGGCTGATAAGAATTGGACTGGGCTCCCAGTCAGGGTGTGTGAGCACCCAGTGGAGAGCCCAGAATGCCAAGGGCACAGCGGTCTGTGCAACTAGAAGAAGGGGAGATCTAGTGGGGATGTGAGGAAAGTAAATGCTTATAAACGTACTGAAGGCCACAAGGCAAACCAGATGGTTGCAATGGAGGCAACCGCGAGTCTTGTGGGGGCAACCCCCAAGGGCGGGAGAGGCAAAGAAGATGACCCCTCCAGGGTTTGTGGTTGCTGGCCTTTGGTTATGGGTAGGTGAGTCTGTGCGCCAGAGAGAGGCGGCACAGGGCCCACCATGCGGGCAGGGGTGCTGTCGGAGGGGAAAACAGACCTGCGACAAGCGTTAGGGCTGAGTCCTCCTTGGTTGGGTACTCCAGAGCCCTTGGGTGGGTGAAATTAGTGGCGGACGAGCCAGGTGTGGGGGCTGAGCTCGTGGGCATCAGGGCGGGGGCGCCCTGAGGCTGCTCTGATAGGGGAGCGCTCTCAGAAATCCCAACAGTGAAGCAGATGGATGGGTTCACATTTGATGGGTATGCAAAAATGGACGGAGAGGTGACTCCATCATCGAGAATGAGGTGGTTTACTGTGGATATGATCCACCCCTGCATGGCAGGGTCGAGCAACCAGATGACCCATTCAGCGATCATTGGGATGATTATTTGGGTGGTAGTGTGCTTTTCTGGATTGATTAACAGAATTTTGAACAAGAAAAACACCAGGCGGAGTCCACGGCAAGGCGTTTGGGGTTTCAGCTTTTATTTTAGTTCAAAGTGTGGGGAGAATAGAGAATGAACCAACAACTGCCCATTGGCAGGGCAGTTGCCTTAAGTATTGGGAGAATCGCATAATGGGTAGGCTGAGGGATTAGGTGATTGGGGATCAGCGATGGGGTTTGGTTGACTGGCGGGTGGGGGAGTGGAGGGATGGCCAAAATCTTGGCAAAAATTGAAAAAAAACTTTTGCAGATTTTCCCAAATTTTTGGGGCCAGACCAGGTTGATGGTACTGATCCAGGCCTTGACCATTCAAGTCAGTCTGCTCATGCAGTTCAGATTTCCTGGATGTGTCCCAGGGGGCTGTGGCCTTGATGCCCGGTCATCTGCAACCTGGT
>JAKSZP010012771.1:0-18920 GCA_022478985.1 Massospora cicadina
GGTTATGAGTTATGCGTCTGTTATATACTCCTAGTCTATTACTGCTATATATAGTTAGTGACTCTTATCTCTATGATCATTGTAAAATAAGGATATTTAAAACTATAGAGACGAACTCAAAACACTGTTATATTCATCTCAGTAATAAATTTAGGGTATAATCAAAACAGTATCTAGTTTGGACTTAACCTTAGCTATAATATAATTATGACATGGACAAGTCTCTCTGGTAAATAGTTTGCTAAATATGAGAGAATTAGGCTATTTATAGAAAGTCCATTAGTAACAGAAGGACATAATAAGGTTAACTTTTTATAATTTGAGTATGATCTTTATAGCTAGACATTCAGTTCACCTGCACAATTAATTAAGGAGTTAAAGTGGAAGAAAAAAATATTCTATACTGTTAAATCTTAACATTAAAATTTGCATTTTAGTACCTTACCTTTCAAATAATAAAATAACCCATTAGTTATATCTCAACAATGTTGTACAATATGATATAAGATTGTGTATACCGCAGTAAACCTCCTTTTCTGCCCTTTATAATATGTTCAAAAGCCTAAACTTTTATAATAGTATATCTTGGTTTATACCCTGAACCATCTCTGCACTCATAGATAAATAAAGCTTTTTTTATAAATTGAAATACTATATTTTCTCTATCAACTATAGCCAGCCTATAGTTTAAAGATTAATTGTGAAAATTTCTCTCACATTTCATTAGATTAAAAAGATAGCAAGATGAGATTAGATTACTACCTAATAGGGTTATGTACCTTGATATTCTGTTAATAAATCATGCTAAATAGTACACCAAAAGTTAATTAGCTTTATAACTTACCTTAGATTAAATTAATAGAAATTTTACAGCCTTAACTGGTTTGAAATAGTCAGGTGTAATAGATGTTTTTGAATTCTCATAAAGTGTGGCAAGATAAAATAATCATAATTCTCCTTTTGTAATATTAGTGATATTAATAGATATTAAAAAGAAAAATTAGGTACTATCTATTTGTCTAGAATCAAAAAACAAAAGGTATAAATTTTTTGAGTAATCTCTAATTACAGCTTTAGATCTGTGTAGTGCATGTTATCTTATAGGCATTCATGTCTAAAGATTTTTCATCTAATGCATAGATCATTCATCATGTATAATACATGACTAAAATTCTAATGATGAAAAATGTATAATTTAGGGTTGAATATGTAATATGTATTTATCAGACTCACCAGCTTATGTAAAGTTATGAGTGTAGATATGAACTAAAAAGGAGAAAATATAGTTATAATTAAAGACCTACATAAATAAATAACAATTTTTATTTAATACAAATTGATCATATGGTTTATTGTTGGAACTATATAATATAGAGTTTACAGTGAAAGGCTTGCTATTTCCTAAAAATTTTGGGACTTTATAAAGTAATAGTTCTAAAGTTAAAACCATTAGTATAATGCTCTTGGCTCCGACTATCATGCTGGACAGGGTTGTACATCCCTTTAGGACCAGAAAAGGGTTCAAAGCCCAAGGCCTTGCCCCTCACTCAAATCTCAGACCTAGGGCATACCCTGGTTGAGAGATGGGCGGCCGCTGCCCCTCCCTGTTTGCCTCATATCTTTTCCCCATCCACCCTTTAGTCCAACACCATTTAAATGTCATAATATGAAGATTTGAATTTTAAAAAATCAAACAAATTTGTGTAGATTTTTAGGAAGCATAGGAAGTTCTCCATCATAGTTCCTACTTCCTGTCCCAACAAAGGGCTCAACCAGAAGTACAATTGAACGGGAACAACTTACCTAGCAAGGCAAAACAAAGCAAAAAGTTGAAACAGGAAGGTGAAAATGGGGATCAAACCTGACAATTCACTCTGAACTCAAGGGAGAGAATATTCAAACTTTCAAAATTTGGGAAAAAAGCCCAAGAATGGCTTGGAATCATTAGCTGATACTATTGGAGAGGCAAAATTAGAAATTGAAAAGCCATCAATGGATTTAAATTGCAAATCATTCCATACTGTCACTATTCAGCTTAGCAGCCTCCCTTCCCACATCCAAACTCAAAACCCACCATCCTTTCTTAGGTAGGAGTGATGAGTTTTTGATTAATTTACTATCACTAAAAAACCAAAACCCAAAAGGCTTGATTTTTTGTTTGTTTTGTCAAAATTTATATTAAACTCCGCGGATTTTGGGTTTCCAGAGTTAATAACATCAAAAGGTTGTGTTTGATGGCCTCAATGATAGAGGAACTTTTAGGTTCTAGCTCAACCCCTCACTTATGATCTTTCAACCCAACAATGACAAGGACTCTCCCCCAATATATCCCACCCAACTCTGGATAGGTGCAGTTCAAGAGTCTGTGTCCTTTTTTTGTGGCTGCTAAAGCACCCATAGTTATAAGCTTAGTATTCTCTTAGCACATACTTATCCTAATCCAATAGTCTTTATAATAAGCAACAAAATACTGCTATTAAACATATAAGAGCGATGATTGCAATGAAAATGACTGAAAAGATTATGCATTGAGTAATAAAAGCAAGTAACGGCGCTAGTAAAATTTTCTACTTTATTAATAGTTTAATTGCATCATTTGAATCTTCTAATCATGTTGATAAAAATGAAATAAAAAGGCATACATAATAAAAAAATATATATTAGGTTCTTTGTATTATTAACTGGCATATTTATTTCTAGCATTAAAATAGTTACTAGACTTGTTTCAGTGAAAAAATAAATTTTAACATATATAATTTGTATAAATTTATTGCGGGGAAGGCCAACAGGGGATGGACACTTCTGAATTAAATGTGAAAGAAAACAAAACTTAGTAACAGGGAAGGCAACCCAGAGAAGCGATGCTATTTCTTGTTGCCAGCGGGAACGCCACTATGAGGAGGAGAAAGGAACGTGTAAAGGGCAGTAACCACAATTGAACATGTGTGGAGGAAGGGGTCTGAGTTGATGAACCAAACTGGGAACCAGGAGGAGACCAGCTGATGGCGACACAGTGGGAGGTATCCAAACATCCACGCTTGAAAGTGGTCCACCAGATGGGACCAGAATCTGTGGACAGCTTTTGGGAGGGTGGGGGTGGAGCCTGTGATGGCATCCAAGACAATCGTGTGGATAGTCCACATGGCGATTGCAACCACCAGAGCATGGAGGGAGGATGGGAGAGGGGAGACCAAGATAAAGCAAACATATCCCTAGACAAACTGAAGGGTTGTGTCTGATCCTGGCAAAGCAGACGTTGCACCTCACGCCATATCGCTTTAGAGGTAGGGCACTTCTCCAGGCGGTGGAACAGCATTCCATACTGGCCACACATGACGCAGGATGACTGTAAAGCGTTAGAGCGCTCAGCTGTATGGTACACCCACCTCAGGCAGCGCCACACATGAGAACGGATATGAGGCTGTAACAGAGGGTGGTGTGCGTATTTCCAAATAACATTCTGGGTCTCAAGGGAATAAGGGATGTCCATCATGTCCAGGTAGTCCACCCTGGATAGGACATGGGGCCGTGTGGGGATCACGCCATCTTGAATGTGTAGCCCCTGTACCTCCTGTGTATACCAAAGAGAGGGGCGGCCTCTCTGGGCTGTGTGTCCACAAATATGGATTCTCCACTCAGCGCTCTGCATGGAGAGGAGGATTCGTTTGAAGTGGGTTTTAGACTGCGAGGACCTGTGGCCAATGGGTGGGAAGCCAGATATTTCATCAAGGAGTGAGGGTTTGACGGATTGGTAAGGCCCAGGGCGCGGGAGAAGTTGGAGAAGGCCACGCGGGATGAGTGTTGGGAGGGGAGCGTAGGGGCAGTGATGGCCGCAATCCAGGTGCCCAGGATCATGGCAGCATGGGCTTTAAAGTCAAGCAGGCCCATGCCACCATGACGACAAGGGCCAAACATGACCTCCAGCTGCACTGGCAGTGGGCGGCCTGACCAGAGCCACCCTTGTAGAAGGGCATACATAGATTTGGAAAAACCAAGGGAGAAGGCGATGGCGTGGGCTCCAAACCAGACTTAATAGAGGAGCATAGAGTTGGCTAAAACAACCCTGCCAGTAAGGGAAGTAGGGTGGGCTCTGAGGGAGGCGATGCGCTTCGTCACGTTGTCTAGAATATGACCTTCCATTACTTCTGAGGCATACCCGCCTGCCTCCACCCACACTCCCAGATGGCGGACAGGCCCTATGGTAGGACGTGGCGCGAAGGGGAGCACAAGTGGGGCGGTGTGGGTTGAGCAGGGAAGGCGAGCACATGTGCGAGTAGATGGGCTGGGCTGGGCACTAGTCGCTGGGTCCCAGCAGGTTCAATACCAACCAAGGAGGATGATTTCGGTTTTGGAGGCGTTCAGTGCAGCATTACTTACCCAGGAATACTCCTAGATAAGAGCTTCAAGCGTGCGTGCATCTTGATTATTAGACACCTCAACCACACAATCATCTGCAAACGCCATCATCTTGACTTGGGCTTGGCCTGATGCATGGACCCAAGTGAGGCGGGCATTCACGTTATGAAGTAGTGGGTCAAGGCTGAAGTTATATAAGATTGGGCTAAGGGGGTCCCCTTGGCGTAGGCCTCTTTGAGGGCGAACTACTTCTGTGAGGAAGCCAGGGCCTCGCAGTGCCATTGTTGCAGATTCCGTAAGCATCATCACCCAACTGATGAAGCGAGGGGGCAAGCGAAATTTGTGGAGGCAGGCCCTGAGGTATTCCCAATTTACTCTAACATATGCCTTCTGTTGGTCCGAGAATACTATTGCCCCAGAGGCTGTGGATTGGCATGCGTTAGCCACAGAGTGCACGTTGTCCCAAATCGACCTTCTGGGTATGAAACCAAATTTTTCTGGGGTAAAGGTGGCAGAGGTTATAATCCCTAGACGGTTAGCCATGATTTTAGTTAAAATTTTTGTATCCATGTTAGTTAGAGAAATGGGGCGCCAGTTGGCTAGGTCTAGCTTATCCCCTTTCTTAAAGAGTGTGATGGCGAAGGCCCCTTGCCCTCCTGGTAGAAGGCGCATATCCAGAAGGCTCTGGTTAAGGGAGGCAAGCAGCAGTGGGTATATAAATATGAAGTACTTCTTGTAGAACTCATATGGAATGCCATCAGGGCCTAGGCATTTCCGTTTTGGTGCACTGCGGACGGCGGACCAGAGTTTAGCTTGAGTAATCAAATTCATTAACTTCAGGTATTAGGAAACGGTGAAGATGTGAGTGCTATCAAGAAATTTTGCCAATTTGGCCGGCTGAATTGGATCAGATCAGTACAACTTGGAGTAATACTTTAGTATTTTGATTGCCACTTTGGCTGGTGTATTCATGATGGAATTGTCTGACCTCCGCACCTGTGTGCAGGCCACGCTCTGGCGCGGTGTGAAGAATTTTATAAAAAAAACAAGAAGAGCATGTGCCGCCCTCTGTAATGTGTTTGGCCCTGTACTGAACACAAACCCGATGCTTGTGTTGCCTTTCAAACGTGTTGAGGTGGGCAGCTGCTTCTTCCCACTTCCAGCCCCAAGCAGGGCTGTAGCCTATGGCTGGGATGTTGGACTCCAGGTGTGCCAACTATGCCAGAGTGCACGAGATGACGGCCAATGTAACTTGTGAGCGTCAGGAGGAGAGATGGCGAGTATGGAAGATAATATCCACTTTTAAAGCTGACCATGTGGAAATTTGGATCCGCACAAAATGGTGTAATAAACTCTTTTGCCAAAGTTGCTGATTCCACCCATGTGGAAAATCCTGGCGATGCAAGTTTGGGTGAATGGAGTTTGCACCAATGTGGAGCCCTATCCCTTTGTGATAGGTAAGTGGTAGTTTATTGAGACCAGCCAGTGGTCAGAGAAATCAATTTTTGATGTGCAGAAGTGGGAAATATGGGATCGAAATTTCACCGGTGTGAGGATAAGGTTGATGCAGGACATGGACCTTAATTGGCCGTTGTGGACGTGGGGGCGCGTCATGTTCTTGAGCAGTGGAGCTTGCTGCAGCAGCGCATCTAACAACCCAAGGGTGGCCTTTAGAACATGAAGTTCTACGTGACCCTAGGGGCATGGGATGAGGAAGGCCAACAGTCTGTGGATGTATTTAACCAACAGTTCATGTCGCCAACTATGAAAGGGTCAGGGGGTAACAGAAGGGATTTGACTGATGAGAAATATTCCTGACGCTCTTGTGCACAGGATGGGGCATAAATGTTGACAATAGCATGCACCAAGTTGGCCCACAAAAATGTGACTGAGGACTCAGCCATCGAGGAAGGACTCAGATGATTGAAATTTAAAAAATTGTTTTCTGAACAAGCACCCCACAGTGCTCAGACCAGAAGGATAGGAAAGGGAGGAGCATGGTTTTCCAAGCGTCCTTGGAACCTCATGGACAGTGGGACTCCTGGATGGCCAGGATGTCCACGGGTAAATTTTTTTGTAAAAAACTCAGTTTCCCAGCCTGCGATGGCAAGGTCTTGAGTCCGGCGATATTCAATGTCCCTAAAGTGAAGGATTCCCCCATCGCACCTAAGGTGTGAGGGGGTGGGCACCCAGGCACACCAGCCTCCTCTTTATCCCCATGGGCATTCACAGTGGCGCGGGTGTTTGCAGCAATGCTATTAGAAGATTTGTTAATTTTAGCAGACAGGTTCACATTGGCTTTTGCCTTTGCTTTTGGTTTCCCCGCTGTCAAACAAATTTTGTGGTGCGGACAAAATTTGGTGCACCAACGTTTGGGTCAAAAAGATTTTTTCAGGTAGGTTGGAGACCAAATTGGTTCCAATCAGGGCTTGGTTGCAAAGGTTAGGTAAGATCGAGTCACCCATTGGATCCTCAGATTAGGTGGCTTAATTGGTTTGGGCATCCTAATCTGATTGGTTGAGGGTTTCCTGAGATGCTTCTGCTGTGAAGGTTTCAATGTCCTCCTAGCGTTGGGAGTGTGGGATAGCGGAGGTGACCTTGGCCACTTCCTTGGCTGTGGCCCTGTGGGCTTGTTTGGCCTTCTTTCGCTCTTTAGGGGAGACAGGCTTTACTAATAAGTAACAGCCTTGTGCTCTCCACGGGAAGGCCTCTTTGGTACTGGTGGTTGGTTCATAGTGAGCCTCCCCGTTGATCATGGCCGCTAAGGGGTGCTCTTGGAATGTGACGCCCTCCTTGGTGGGGCATGCATGTGCCTTATGGCTAAATGCGTCACAGTGTGTGCAGATGGGGGGTGCGATGTCTATGGTTACCCAGAAATGTGTGGGTGGTATGCCCTTTAGATTTTTATAAAAGTGGAGTGTGGGATCTGGGTTAGGTCCTTTGCAATCTCCTCGGTTGGGGTCAGAACTGCAATGGCTTTGCTGGTGCACAGGTGTGGCATCAGCATAAAGCATTGCATCTCGAAGGATTGTATTTTGCCATATATGGTGAGACAGTTTTCAGATTTTGCTCCAGAACTGCACGCTTGACTGTAGTGGGCAAAAAGTCAAACGTGAGGAAAATTTGGTCTGATTTTGTCCATCTGATGTGCTTGGTTTTGATGACCCGCTGCCCTTTGGGGAGGTCAATCACTATGTGCACCATAGCAGCTTCATCAGCTGTCTTCTTGTTTTTGAAACTGAGATCCAGCCAACTGCATGACATGGAGTGAGGTGCGACATACACCGCGGTCAGGAGATGAGTGTGCACATCCCCACAAAATTTTTCCCACAACGCTGTTTGGTGAATATCCAGGAACACCTGGACTCCATATTCCACTGACAAGAGTGGTTGAGAGTGTGGCGTGTTGAAGTATTGGTTACATCGCGCCTGCCAAGTGAGGATTTCTGGGGAAATAGTAACCGCCAGTTTATATTTTTATCTAATCTGCCAGTTTCTCTGGGGCGTTTTCAAATGTTGGAAGTTGTGGGCCTACCGCTTGTGCCTCTTACCTTACTTGCCCAACTGCTCCATGACATGGGCGCAGACTAATCTCCTCTTTGAGATTATCAAACTAAATTTAGACTTGAATTGAATAAGTTGCAAAAGTGATTGCAACGAGAGAGAAAATTTAGCATATATAATTGTAAACTATTGTATCAATACTCTTATGATATTACTAAAAAAATATAATGAATTAACAATGACCCACATCTCTTAGATATCTAAGCTTCAAGAATACTTTTATAATTATCTCCGCTTAACTAAATATATAAATGGGATTTAAGTTCACTTAACCAAACAAAATGTTATGATTACTTTTTTTTAGTACTAGATGGTCCCAACCCGAGGGGGTTATGATAACTTTTTTATATGAGTTATTTTTATCATTGGTCCATACTAAAAGATCATGATAATAGTAAAGTGCATTCTATAAAGATTTAAACTGATATCAATATGGTATAATCTAAGTATTCTGAAATGATGAAGAGATACTAAAGACCAGTGTCACTAGTATCTGAGAAGATAAATTGCTAGAATTTTAAATTACTTTGTAGGGATATAGTTAATGGTGGTAATATATTTATATATTATGAAATAGTTTTATGCCTTTACACTGATTTCTAAAGCATTAATTTCTTTTCTTGATGGATTTATAAAGATAAATAATGTCAATTGTAGGAAAGTAAAGTTAAAACATACAAAGCTATTAGCTACTAAGTTAACACTATAATTTTATAATCAATTTTTTTAAGTTGAATCTGCTCAGATAGTGGAAGAACTAGTTAGTTGTAGATCTGAATAACTTTGTAGGCGAATGAGTTTCATTTACAACCATACTTGCTAAAGAAAGCCCAAGGCTTACTATTATAGGAATAAACAAAAAGGCTTATGGCTTCATATATCACCTTAAAAAATTTCTAACTTAATAAAACTGCCCATCAAATAGCATATTATGAGTTTTAGTTACATAATGATATAACGTCTAACCAATACATGTATCACTCCAAAATCACCTAGATTTAAAAAATTAGATGGCCATGTATATTTTTATTTGAAAATAATATCTTGAATTTAAATGAAAGAATTGATACAATACTTTATATCTTGCAAGTCTATATATTTGCAGCAATTTGTCTAATTATTGATTTCAAGCTGCTTGATAAATTTATATATGACGTTATATATGAAGAAAATAAACTTCTTAATTTATTTACAGGTCTATAAATAAATTTTAACTTTTTTAAAATCATTCTTATAGCTTTATCTATAAGGGTAATTACAATTAAATGATGCTTTTTCTAATAAAGAGAAAGCCTTAATAACACATCGATGAATCCCCCCCTTGGGTTGGGACCATCTAGTACTAAAAAAAGAAAAGCCTTAATAACCTTAAACATGATAGTCATATCTATAGGTTATAGAAACAATGTATGTATTGTTTTTCTTTCCTGTAATGATAACATCAGTTATTAAGATTTGATTTGAGCAGATAAATTTGATAATCACACAGGTGAGATGAGCGAATTTAATAAAACCCAACTAAAATGGGTGAAAGTCATATCAGGCAATGGCCAAAACGGTGCACCCAAGGGCAAAAAACGCCCTGGAGGGGGACCGGGAGCCAATGCTGCCAAAAAAACCCAAACCCAAACACTGCCTGGGTTTGTGGAATTTACCACAAAACAGAACCAATATATGGGAATACAGTACGCACAGCCCCTAATGAAAGTGGAACATGGGCGCTGATTTTTTTCAGGGCTAGAATCCCCAACCCTGTGGGAAAAGGCAGGCGAGGCACAGGCCTCCCTCTTTCCCCACGTGGTATATGTTACCACCCACACCATCCACCATGGCTGAATCAATATGGGTTTTGAAACTGAAGAAGATGCAGAGGCCACAGCAAAAGTCTGTGTCAAAATAGCCCTCCCCAAGGGCAAATGAATTGTGTACACTGTGCGCACCGGATAGAACAAAGCAAATACTTTGTTCATCTCTTTTGACTCGCTTCCCACCAACCTCCCCCATAAGCTATTTGAGGAATAACTCTAATTCATCTTTCAGAGCTACGTAGAAATAAAAAAACTATAATCACAGTGATTCCACCTGATGCCAAACCTGTGCAAAAGAAATGCCATAGCTGTAATCAACCCAGTCCCCAATGTGGCCACAGACTTAACTAAAATCCCATGCACCGTGGAGTTTCACCTCCCAGATGGGGGAGTGTCTAACCCTTTCCACATCACACCAGAACGCGCACCGCCCATCTGCAACCATTGCACCGCACTGGGACATAAGAACATGCGTGTCCCATGAAGGAGGGCATCTTGGCCCCAGATTTTTGTGATGATGCTATAGATGAAGATGAGGAGACCTTCAGAAAAATGGTTGACGCCAACCACACTTTCCTCTGGGGAGAGGACAAACACTACGTCCTCATAGACTCAATCTCACTCAAATTATGTAAACAGGTGCAGAAGGCTCACAAGTGGGCAGCAGCCAAGGCTGCATCACTCGAGACCTCCTCCATCAACCCAAACCAAATCCAGATGGACAGAGCGGAAATCGGCCAAACAAGCCAATCAGAACAGAACGCCCAAACCAAAGCAGCCATGGAGGATATTAACCGAGCCAAACAGTCAGATCAGACAACCCATGCAGAAAATTTTCTCAACAATCTGACAGAATCACCATGTGATCTCAATCAAAATAAACTTACTGGGACAATTTGACTCCACTATGGATGAGCCAACAGGGCCCAAGCTTCAAAATAAAACCCCAAAACATCAGAAACCAAACAGCGCACCAATCCAAATCAAACAAAATCACGTGCAGAAAAGCTTAATATAATCCAAAAATCTAACAAAACATAAATGAAATCATCAAAAGGTAAGGAGCCAGAAAATGCCTCGTAGTGGACTGGCCCAATCACATGGAGCAAGTCCAAGGCAATGAGCGGGGGACTAGGGCCAGAAGGCCCACCCAACTGCTCCTGAGGCACTTCAGGCACCTCAGAGTCAATAGGGATGCTAAACATTGCAGGAGTCAGGGCTCAAGCGTCCCAAGCCAAAAAGCTGGACTTCCTGCGCAAACCCCCTGTAGACATCTTGGCTATCCAAGAGACCCACTGTCTACAGGAAGAAGAGGGATCCTGGGCAGCCAGGGTCTCACTGTCCTATTCAATATGAACATCCCACTGTGGGGTGGTTATCCATAATAATAACAAAAAATTAAAAATTGACAAACGTTTTACATTTAGGTGGGCGTATTCAAGCCATAAGGATCACAAACCAAGTGACCATAATATTGATAGCCTGTATCTATGCACCATACACTGCAACTGAGAGGAAACAATTCCTTGAAGCCATCCCGACGCTCAACCTCCCACCAGAAACCATCCTGCAGGCGATTTTAACTTCTGGGACAATCCCACCATGGACTAATGGCCTAACCCCAGGGGATACCTACCAGGACACATCGAATTCCATGCAATGAAGGCATCCCTTGGCCTGTCTGACACCCTCCCCCCTGGGTCTCCACTCCTTCCCCATATGACCCGCCCCAGCATATTCAAGGGAATACTCATCTTGATGAGCTGCATCGACCACATCCCCACACCAAAATCCTGCCACTTGTTTATTACTAACTTTGCTACTAAAAATCAATTTCTCTGACCACCATCTAGTTTCAGTGCAGCTTACACCAATCAGGACTCAAATGCGGATGTCGCCCTGGAGGAAGCTATACCTGGAGAATATAAAACTTCATGAAATTTCCGATTGGGTCAAGCATGAAGCTTCAAACCCAAAATTCACAACCCCGTTCACATTAGATTCCATCAAAAAAGGGAAAAATTCAAATCTTAACTAATAAACAAAACTCGTCATCTAGAATCACACAAATACACCGCAGATACTGCCATGATCAGACGCACCCTGGAGGAACTTGACCACCTAGAACTCAATACCATGAAGTCTGGATACAGCCCAAACTGGGGGCACAAATGGGCGAAAAATTCCGTTCGCCTAAACGCCCTCATCCACAAACACCAACACATAATCAAAGTATCATGGAAAGGTAAGCACATAAAAGAAGGTGAAACCTGTTCAGCGTCTTTCATCTGCCAATACCACTCCTGAGGCAATCTGCCCCAGTGCGCACAGGTCTGCAAAGCTGACGAAACCATGGCAACAAACCCAACAGAGGTCAAGGCAGAAATTCACTGCTATTACACCAAACTTTACTGTGACACCCCATCCAACCCCCAGAAAAAAATTACACTCCGCCAGAATACAGAGTGCACCGCTGGATTATAATCTCCTAAACATGATAATGCAGGAGGAGCTCTTGAATACAGTCCACTGTGCATCGCATAGGAAATGCCAGGTCCTTATGGGATAACCTACGAATTTTATAAAACATACTCTAAACAAATCGCCCCCCTCCTCCTAACGTCTATAAGCCAGTGCTTGCTGGAGACCCGTCTCCTGTCTAGATGCCAGGACTACTATTTCATTACCCTATTTAAAAAGGGCGACAGACTGGAACTGGCCAACTGGCGCCTGATAGCACTCTCAAACACTGACACAAAATTACTTACAAAAATCCTAGCTACCAGACTGGGCGCACTAGCCTCTAAAGCCCTATCACCCAGCCAATTTGGCTTTTCACCAAGGCGCTCCATCTGGTCTAACGTACACTCCATCGCCAACGTATGCCAATCCAAAGTGACGGGAGCCCTGGTATTCCTTGACCAGGAGAAAGCATATGACCGTGTTAGCTGGCCATACTTAAAAGAGTGCCTACACGCCTTCAACCTCCCATCTAGGTTCATCAACTGGGCGATGCTCCTCACAGAATCTGCCTCTATGGCTGTATGCGGCCCTGGCTTCCTGACTGACAGGATCACCCCACTCAGAGGGCTCAAGCAAGGGGGCCCTCTCAGCCCACTACTCTACAAATTCGCTTTGATCCACTCCTCCACATTGCTGACCCATGCCTCAGGGGCATAACTGAATAAGGCCAGCCCCAAGTCAAGACACTAGCCTTTGTGGACAGCTTTGTGAAAGGTACATCCAACAGCAGTGACGCCCAACAGTTGGAGTGCACCCTAGAAGAATATTCCATAGTGAGTAATGCATTGCTTAATAAAAGGAAAACAAAAATCATTCTCTTAGGCAAGTACACTAACAACTGAACCACATCCCCCACTACACACAACCCAAGACGAAAAAACTCACTCGCCCTACCCTTTTCATTACCCCTCACCACCACCCCTGTCCGCCACCTTGGGATATGGTTGGAAACAGGGGGGTATGCAGATGAGATGATTAAAAATAACCAACTGCCACGGATATCTAACAGAATCGCCTCACTCAAGGGTAGATCGCCTGGGCTAATGGGACAAGTGGCAGTTGCCAACACGCTCATCCTCCCAAAGCTGTGGTTCCCCGCGCATGTGATCCCATTCTTTCCCACCTTTATAACATCGATCTGTGCGCTCATCCAGGGTGGCTGTGGCCTGGATCCCGCCCACCCATCCGGGTGGAAATGCTATATGGTCCATGCTCCGGAGGCATGGGCCTGATATATTTCAAGAACCACGCCAACCGCATCCTGGGCACCTGGATAGAGGAAGTGCTAACCCTAGATCCCCTGCAACAGCACAGGTCCAGGGCAACGAGGGCCAACTTTGCGCAGGCACTCAAAATACCTAACCCACACCATCCTTCCAGCTTACTAACATACCTCGCCAACTGCCCCAATGCAACAGGCCTGCACGGAACCCCCCCTCACTTAAAGCGCCTCCTCTGAACCATCCACCGCATGAGATGGATCATCACTACTACTGGCACTGTTCAGGGAAGGGGATGACCTAGATCTCACTTTATTATACAAAAGCCAGAAGATCACCCCATAAAGATATACTTGTCACAACCCTAACCATCGACAGAATCGACTACCTAGACACTCTGGACATCCCCTATAACCTTGCCACACAAAAGGCAATATGGAGGATGATGCACAATTCACTCATCCAGCCAAGGGTAAGAGCAAACGCCTGGAGCTGCTTAAGAAGGACCTATAGAACGGCGGACCACACCCACTCTCTCCACGCAACCTGCGCAGTATGTGGAGGAGAGGGCTCCATACACCACCACTTAGAAGCCTGCCCCCCATCCAGAGCCATATTACGAGAAGTCACACGACTGCTCAAGATCCAAGATGGCCAACATTTTTCTATATCAAAGAGCCTCCTCGTGCTCCAGCTTGTGTCCCCAATCCCATCAACCCAGCGCTCCATATTGATACCCATTGCAATGTGGACAATCCACACTATTGCCTTGGATGCGTTCAAGGGCATGGTCCCTACCATTCATGGGGTTATCAATAGGTTCTAAGTCCACTTACTAGAGCACTTTTAATCCTAGCTCTATAAGTATATGAAGCCAAGGCAGCAGAGACTCTATGTAAGTCCTGGGGAACGTCCTCTGGGTGTCAATTGGGCCATTTTACCATCTTCAAGTATAAGGTACTGAAGAGGATGGCTGTACCCCTCGTTACTCAGGACGATTTCACTCACATGGTAGATGAGCGCTGGGTAACAGCTCTCCCACTTTGAATACTGCTCCTGGTACCCACACTCTCCTTGGCAAAACTGTTATGAGGAATCAGTGAAATCTGCACTGAGATTACTAAAATGAAATTGATCATAACACATTCGAGTAGCAATCATCCTGATACTCAGATTTTAAATGGTAAGAAAGGTATGAAGACTGATCTATCAGCTGGAATGCCCGACGCTTACGATTCAGTTAACATGATGATTGGAAAAATCTCCCCCCTCCCAAATCCATTGGGCATTACCCCCAATGGGCAGGTAATAGCACTTGACACCATCGACAAGGTTCCAAAGCTTCCTGCTAACAAATCGAGTGTTGCGCCTGATGCAATGTCATGGACTGAACAAATGGTCCAGTGACTGAGCACGGGCAGGTTGGGCGTCCTGAACCCATTCCCAACCAATGGGCCCACCCCTATGTGGGGTGGCCTTGGGGAATTCCTGCCACTTGTCAGGCTAAATGCCGTCACACCAACTGTCAGAAATGTAGCTGGGCCTTGGTTCGGATGTTTGAGGTCAAACTAACAGTGACTTGGCCCGCCGCTGAATTTTTGATGTCAGTTCCCAGGGAACTAACCCGCCCATTCCCAAATAATTCACTGGTTAGGTCAAATTTTTGGGACCTAATTCAGGCTTGTTTTACCCAAATTGACTACTATTTAATCTGTCACATTGCACTGAGAAAATTGTTGGTCTATTTTTCTTTCTTAAAATTTAATTTAAAAACACCTACTCCAAAATTTAGTTTTTATATGCTAAAAACTAAGCCGCCTTATCCACCAACATTCTTGTACCCTCAGGGTTAACAGCCGTGTACATCTGGTACTTTATTTTGTGCTTATATGAAATTCTGGCTCACCAGCAGATATTGGTGGAACTCCTTTCTGGTTCCATATTCGTCATATCTGCAGCAGTGCCTTGTGCATTCTGGTTTGCTTTTTGGATGCTTACGCATCCTGAATGACAGGCCAGTCTGATTTTTACTTGCTGTTCACCTGACATAATTGACCAACCATTATTCTTAGTCATTTCCGCCTTTCTCACATATTGGCGCCTCAATGGTTTCTTCTTTCCAACTGAACCAGGTTATAAAGAAGATTATTTCTCTGTCCACATTATCCAGCCCCACTTAAAACTCCAAAACTATACCCTATAGTTGCCGCGGCTATTTGCCCATTGGTTTCCCCTGACCCCACCACCATCTCTTTGGTATCACTGGATTCATCCACAAATACCAATAAAGAGAAAAACGCTTACTCCTTAGTACCCATGAAGATTAGTGTTGGGTCCCATCACGTCTCTTTTGAGGCCCTGGTGAACGCTGGAGCCGCGGGAAATTTTAAGAGTGTAGAACTGGCCCAGCAAAATGGAACTTGCCATGGATGAAGTTCCTTTGGTGATGGTTGCATCGTCAGCCTCCCAAATCTCATACCTGGTACGTCACCCAGTCACATTTTCAATACACCAATACAGCTTCTGCGATTGTTTTTTGGCCATGCCAAACTTGGTGTTTCCAGTGATCTTAGGTGTGGGGTGGTGGCGCCAGCAACATGTTAAGATCCACTTAGAGTTCAATATGTTGTCATTTACCAAAAATCATCTGGAGGGAGAATTCCCTTTTATTGACACCCTCAAGAAGATACAAGAAGCCAGCTTTATTACTACCCTGGTCACTTCTGCAGGCATTCTGGCCGATTTCCCCAAGAGCTTAATGTGTTATCAGAGAAACTTCGACATGAAAAAGGTGGATCGTCTGCCTAGCACACTAGGTTCAATTGTGGGTTTTGAATGACCATGGAGTTGGTGAGCATTAACTGCCCGTTGTATCCCCATGCAGCGGAGGAAGAAGTTGCACTCAATACCTGATTGGATGATTTGTTGGAAAAAGGTTGGTTGTTCAAGGAGACCTCTCCCATTGCCTCCCCCATCATCTTCACCAAAAGTGTGGATGGTTCTCTCCGTTCATGCGTGGATTACGGTCATTTGAATAAAATAACAGTTTATGATCCCTACCCCTTGCCTCTGGAACAGACAATCAGCCAGGCAATCGCCAAATCCCATGTGTTCTCTAAGCTGGATCTGGTGAACGCCTTCAAACAAATCTGGGCAAAAGAAGGGCAGGAATGGTTAACCGCAATCCAGATGAAGCGCGACATTTTCCAATTTCAGGTAATGCCTTTCAGGCTGAAGAATGCTCCCACTATGTTCCAACGGATGATTGACAATGTACTGGGTGACCTCCGGTTCACCTGTGGTGTTGCATACATTGGTGATATTATGGTTCACTCCCTGACTCCCAAACAACACACTATTGACTTGGAAGTGGTGGTGGTCGCCTTGCATAAGGCAGGATTTTCCCCAAACCTTCTAAGTGTGGCTTTTATAAGGAGGAGGTTACTTTTCTTGGGAAACTGGTTCTAAAAGATGGTGTCTCAATCCCTCCCAATAAGTTGGATGCTATACGGGAGTGGCCAACCCTGCCTACCCAGAACAACTATGGAGTTTCTTGGGAACCATCATTTCCTTAAAAAAGTTCTCCTCCGCACTTTCACAGCCCGCCGCCCCACTCCACCCACTCACAAGGAAAAACGTACCATTTTGCTGGATGGACAAATGCCAACAGGCATTCAAATCTATTAAAAAAGGTGTTTTATCCCCTCCCATTTTAAACATGCTGATCCCACCAAGCCATATATCCTTGCATGCAACGCGTCGTCAGTAGCTGTTGGAGCAGTGTTGCTCCAGGAGCATGATGGTTTGGAACACCCAGTCTCCTACTTTTCTCGAAAGTTTGCTTCTACAGAGCAGTCTTGGGCTATTTATGACAAGGAGTTGGCAGCCGTTACATGGGCCCTAACTCATTAGAGGTACCTGTTACAGGGTGCCCAACGTGAATTAATGGTTCGCACGGATCACCAGGCCCTGTTGTACTTTCATAAACCCCAAAAATTGGCACACCGGCAAGCCTAGACCCATTGACCTGTGCAGTTTCAACTTCAAATACAAATTTATAAAAGGTGAACTAAATGTACTTCTCAATTTTCTCAGCCGCAGCCGCAGCCTCGCCCACAGTTCCACAGATCCAGAGGAAGTGGATATCTTTACTGTGATTCCTACCACCTAAATCATGTCAGTTGTTCCCCCTGTCATTTCTTCTGTCACTCTGGCCCCCAACACTCCATTTGTTGCTCAGGTCTTAGCCAGTCAATTGGCCTGCCCTGAGGGTGTGGAGTAGGTCGAGCAGTTATCTAACCAGAAGCATAAACACTCCCTATACTCACTGAAGAAGGGTCTTATATATTTTCGATCTTGTGTTTGGGTTCCCCCCTCCTTCCAAACTGAGGTATTTCACACAAATCATGATCCCCCACAGCTGGTCACCCTGGATCTAAGAAATGAATCGATTTGATTAAATGGACCTACAATTGGGCAAGTTTGACAAAAGAAGTTCTGGCCTGGATTGCCAATTGTGTTACTTGTACCAGGGCCAAGTTGGATCATTCTGGCAAAAACAGCCTCCTGCACCCCTTACAGCAGGTGGAGGGCCCATGGACTTATTGTCCGTGGTCTTTACTAACAAGCTCCCCTGTTCTAACGGGTTCACAGTGGTGATGGTAGTGGTGGATTGCTTCATGAAGGTTTCCCTTTTTATATTTTGCACTTCCACGATTATGTCCAAAGAAACTAACCGCCTTTTTGTATGCATGTGTTTTTAATGTTTTGGTCTCCCCCAGGAGATCATCAGTGACTGTGGCTCCCAGTTCACCGCGCAGTTTTGTAGTGAACTCCTATCCATCCTGAAAAGATCCCCCTGTCGCTCCACAGCATATCATCCTCAGTCTGACAGCCAGACCGAGTGAGTCAATCAAGTTCTTGAACAATACCTGCGTTACTACGCTGCAGTCGCACAGGATACTTGGGCTGATGACCTCCCTCTCGCCAAATTTGTGTACAATAACGGGACCCACACATCTATGGGGTTTTACCCACTATGAAGCAATGTTGGGTTATAATCCTTTGTTTTCAGTTGGACCATGCTTGTGGCCAGAGGTTCAAGCTGCCACAGACCATGCTGATCATTTTAAGTCAACTCAAGCCTTAGTGCAGGAACACCTCACCAAAGCTATAGATGACTACAAGCAGTTTAAGGATTTAAAACATCTTCCAGGTCATGAGTTTACAAAGGGCTCTTACGTTATGCTCAACACCCATCACTTAAAAATCCAGGCCCCTTCCTGAAAATTTGCCAGTAAACGCTCAGGTCCCCATTTGGTGGAGGAGGTATTGGGTAATGTGGCGTTCTATTTGAAGCTCCCCGCGCATTGAAAGCAGCATCCCATTTTCCATGTTTCCCAGCTGTCACCCATCAAGGGTGCAATTCCCACAGAACTGGAACCGATTG
>JAKSZP010012772.1:0-18858 GCA_022478985.1 Massospora cicadina
TTTGTGATGATGGGCAGTCGAAATAATGGTTCAATATTTGGAGGTATTCTTTGTAGTGCACACTAGTTTCCATCCCTTTAAAAAGATGGGAAACAATTTTATCAAATATTCTGATCTACATTTAAAAATTAGCAAACAGTTTAGGACCATCATGTTAAGAAGAAAATGATTATAAACTATTACTATTACCCTTGTGCTTGCCTTGTAGAAAGTTAATTTTGATAGTTGTAATCAAAATTGCACGTTGCCTTTATACTATTCCTTATCAAGTTGCCTTTGTCTTCAATCAAAAATGGTTTAATTGCTATATGCCCCTAGTCTTCATTATCAAGAAAGAGCTTTTTAAGTCTCCAGATGTTAGCCAACCAACAAAGTCTATGATTTCACTACTACTATGAACGTTCAATATATAAAAATTTCCTACCAATTATGATATACCCTTATTTGACATCTTTGTAGAAAAAATGACGCTGCTGTTTATAGAGATTTAGTAAAGTAATTCAGGATTGTATAGCTTTTTATTATGAGTATAAACTTATTTTAAAAATTAAGGTGGCAAAAATGCTAAATTTTTTCCTTGGAACACACGTTGATTATGTGGATTACTAAACGTCTCAGAATCAATAGTTAAAATATGACTAAATTTTGTTTTTACTTTTGCGCAAAAATAATTTTTTAGCTCTACAATTCAATTTACACATAGGATCTATGCTCAAATTAGTCTATACTGAAATTTTTTTTATAAATGGAACAAGCATATGATGAAAATGATGTCCAAAGGTTCTAAGAACCATACAGCTGATTAGCAACTTTTAAGAATTTTAAAGCAGCATCATCTCTAAATCGTTATTGGCAAAATAAATTTATCATATTCCAGAAGGATTGTAGGAGTCAAAGCTTCCATCATATAAAGTTTTTATAGTTCTAAAAAATCAGTCAGGGTAACTTAATTCAAAGCAGATGAAGCTGGCATATTCTACTGAAAAAGTAAATTTAAAGCTCTTTTTTTATTTTAGTACTAGATGGTCCCAACCCAAGGGGGGGGATTCATCGATGTAAATTTAAAGCTCTTTATTGATCAAGATTGAGTTTAGAAACATCTTAAACCTGAGAAAAATTGCTGTAACGTGGCACATATCCAACTTATACAAAAGAATCACCTTTTTATGCTCCACTTTAAATATCAAGTTTCATCAAAATTAGTATAGCCTAGAAAAGGCTACGATTGATGTTGGCAATCAATACTTGGATTGTAAACCTCTTGGATATACAATTAATCTATCTAAACCCTTAACCTTTTTAGATCTAGATGGCTCTTTGATATCACATTCCGCTTCCTATTAGCCTTTTTATTTTTAACCCACTTCAAAAAAGGAGGAGGTTTTAAATTTAGCATGTATGTGTTTTTTCTATATTTGTTTACAAATAACTCTGAAACTACGGGACCAATTTAGATTAACTTTTTTTGAAAAAAGAAAAGGCTCTAACTTAGGTACCATTCTAAAATTTATAAGAATTGGCACAGCATCTGGCCAGTAAATTATTGTATACTAGCCGTTTACCCGTGCTTCGCTACGGTGTCTATAAAATTTAAGATTTTCAATCTACTAATTTAGATTTTATATTGTAGATAGATGAACAAAACCACTCAGCCAAATCTAATTGCTCAATCGAATCAACCAAAATCCACCAGCCACTTAGGCAAACCCAACTAAAATTATCAAAACAACCAATAACTAATCACCCCTCAAAGCTAAACTGTGTCCTATCGATTCAAACAAAAGCTATCAACAACTCGGCCAAAAAAAACCTATCGAATCAATTAAATAACACCAACCTGCTACCTGAAACATCTCTTTATACTTAAAATCATTGAGCATGTGACATATCTTCCAAACTACTAAATCAACTTCTACTTAACTTGCCAAAAGTATTTTATTAATTAAGTGAACCAAATTAGGCAGATTTTTAAAACATATAAACCTAACATCCAGATACCCGTGCTTCACTACAGTATTTAAAGTTTATCAGATGATAAGCTCACATTGTAGCCTATAGGCTGTGCCAGCACTAATCTCGAGCCACTCAGACTAACAGCTCCACTGTTGCTCTCGTGGCTGGTGAGTTGACTATCCTAACTACTTAATCTACTTAAACTCTAATACTGATTTTTGTTGAGTTTCAGGTGAGCAATTTGGTGAATTATTAGATAATATTTGCCAATTCTCGCCCACTCACCCAAATAGATGAACCCATCAGGCTCGATAATTTCAGATACGATCTTATTTGCCAATTCTCACCCACTCACCCAAATAAATTAAACTTATCAGACTTGATTAGCTTCAGATGAGCAAATTGGTGAATTATTAGATAATATTCGCCAATTCTCACCAACTCACCCAAATTAATTAACCTATCATACTCGATAGTTTCAGATTCGATAAGATTTGCCAATTCTCACCCACTCACCCAAATAGATTGACCCTATCAGACTCGAAGGTTTCAGATGTCAGTCAGTCAGTCAATGAATGTGTTTTATTAAGTAGATGAAGCTATTGCTCCATCAAACACTACTTTATTAAAAAAAGTAAATGAGGTGGGTCAACCTTGGGACAAATATACCACACCAAGTTTTTTAGCCTGTGCTGGTTTTGAACCTGTTTCAATCAAAACCCAATCCAGAATGGAGCAAGAACCACCCCACTATACTATCCACTCTTCTGACACTACTTTATTATATATATATAGCTGCAAACTACTTCTGCTAACTTCCCCTCTTTGTTCCACTT
This sequence comes from Massospora cicadina, assembly GCA_022478985.1. Lineage (NCBI taxonomy): Eukaryota > Fungi > Entomophthoromycota > Entomophthoromycetes > Entomophthorales > Entomophthoraceae > Massospora > Massospora cicadina. The sequence goes on from JAKSZP010012772.1 coordinate 2,790, forward strand.
CTAAAAATCTCCCCCGTTCTATTCTCATGTTCAGTTCTTAATCTTCTCGTTCATTTTTGATCCATCAGCTTAATAACTCCCTATTTCCTATAATTATAGGGGTTTCATCCCATCATTGAGACTTCAGCAGAAATCCCTTGATTTGCCAACATATTAGTACTTCAATCACTTTGCTTCACATTGACATAATCTACCACTTAAATCTCAAGGCTTACCTAACTCATAAAATACAATCCGCTGGATATATGGTTTATTGTCCAGTCATATCAATTTCTCAGCAAAATATATGTGAGGTTCAAATTTATCTTATATAACAATATCAATCTTATGCTTTGCAAAAGTTTTGGTAATTAAAGTTTATTTACCAAAGTTTAGTATGCTAGCTTAGCAGTCAATTTAAGTAAAATACAAAAAAGTGTTAAACTTAGAATTGAATAACTTTTACTAAATAAAGAACTTATAGAATCATCTAGTACTAAAAAAAGAACTTATAGAATATAGAAACTGAGAATACTTCTCACTTAGAGCTCAAGTTATAATGATTTTGCTATTTTATACAAAAGTATTTCCCAATTGAAGCTTACAACATAGCAATTTTATTAATTTATACAAATAGGATAAAATTAAGTATAAAACTATAAAGCTCTAATCAGCAAAACTAAAATAATCAATTGAAGATCTAGCATAAATTTAGCTTGCAGTATAATATGACCAAATAGGAAATGATAATAGTGAATTCTAGATTTAAAACAAACAGATAAAAAATTCCTAGCCAAACCTAACTAGAGCCACTTTTTACTAAAGAAATAAAGAAAAAGGCAAGTTTTTTAAAATAACTTAACATTTAAAAAAGGCTTATATAACCCTAAGGAAGAAGTATAAAATTTTATCTAAAGTAAATAGCTTTACACTAAACTCCAAGGTGTTAAACTTAAAATTAAATAGCTTTCACTAATTAAAATGTTAATGAATATAAACCTGAGAATACTTCTCACTTGAAGCTTAAGTTATAATGGCTTTGATATTATATGCATAAAGTATTTCCCAATTAAAGCTTACATTATAATTTTATTACTCAATATAAAAAGGATAAAATATAAAATTATACAGCTTAAACCAGCAGGACATATAATCAATTAAAGATATAGTATAAATTTACCATGGTATAATATGATTAAAAAGTAAGTTATGGTAGTGAACTTTAAGGGTAAAACAAAGCTAATTAAACATATTTTTGCATCAAACCTGATTAGAGCCTCTTTTTTACTAAAATAATATAAAGAAAAAGCTAAGAGAATAAAATAACCCAACCTTTAAAAAGGCTTATACAACCTACAGCAAAAGGTATAAAATTTTACTTAAAGTAAATAACTTTACTCTAAACTCCTAATGTGTTAAACTTAAAATTAATTAGCTTTCACTGAATAAAACCTAAAAGAATATAAACTTGAGAATACTTTTCACTTGAGCTTAAGTTATAATGGCTTTGGTAGTTTATACAAAAAGCATTTCCCAATTGAAGCTTACATTATAACAATAGTACTTTATACAAAAAAGTATAAAATTAAGTATAAAGCTATAAAGCTCAAATCAGAAAAACTAAAATAATCAATTGAAGATCTAGCATAGATCTAGCTTGCAGTATAATATGACCAAAAGGTAAATGATAATAGTAAACTCTAAAATTAAAACAACCAGATTATTAAAATTCCTTGGCCAAACCTAACTAAAGCCACTTTTTACTGAAGAAAGAAAGAAAAAGCTAAGTGAATAAATAGTCTAACTCTGAAAAAGGCTTATAAACTCTAAGGCAGAAGTATAATTTTTTAAAAATAGAATATCATAGAAGAAATATATTAAAATAAATATTGAAAATAACTAAAAAGGAAAGTAACTTTGAACACCAGATCATTTGAGTGTTCAAAAATACACTAACCCTAATAACTAAAATATAAACTTATCTAAATCAAATTATGAGGTAAATTAAGTTAAAATTCAGTAAAACTGTAAAAAAGGAAAGTAATTTTTCCCCAGATCATTCGAGTAATTAAGGATAAACTATTTCTAAACTAAAATATAAACTTATCTAAACCAACCTTGGAGTTAGATTGAATTAAAATTCAGCAAACCAGTAAAAATAAAAGGGAAAGCCTTTATCACCAGATCTTTTGACCCATAATAAACAACTCTAAAAAACTAAAATAAAAATTCATCTAAACCTGAGTCTGAGTTGAAGTGAATTGATATAAAAAATAAAAAATGTCAAAGTATACAGATATCTAAATACCTTTATAAACTTTACTAGTTGTAAGGGTGGTTAGCCTGGCAGATAAAACTGCTTCCACCCTAGTGCAGGTTTTGAGCTCGAAACCTTTACTGGCTAGAAAACATTCTTGGTGTGGTATATTTGTCCCAAGGTCGACCCACCTCCAATAATTTAAACTTTACTAGTTGTCGAGAAGACAAGTTACCCTTTATACCTTTCGCTGGATTTTATCAGCTAGCATTATCGCCTGTGCTTTGCTACGGTACTACTATTTAATGTTTATCTCTTACCGGATGATTCAAAAATTCTTTTAGATTTTATATTGGTAGATGACAATTGATAAGCCTAAAAAGTAATTGCCCTATCGAATTGACTAAAAGCCACTAGAAGTCACCAACCACTTGGCTAAACCCAATTGAGCCTATGCTTTGGACCAATCACCAACTGTTTGGTAAAACCATTGAACTTATCTGATAAACTATATCGAATCAATTAAAAGCACAACCAGTCAGCCAAAACAATTGAACATATCAAATCATCTAATCACCAACTGTAAAGTGTATATTACTAAAACTACTGAGCCTATTTTAATAAATACTAAACTTGCTGATCGGTATCTATTCATTTGATTTAAATGGTACTATGACTTTGGGTATAAGTTTGGTAGTTATTTTAATTTAGTTTTAATTAATTAAGGTAACAACCAGCTCGCACTTACAGCGGTTTGCCAACCGGCAAATCGCTACCTCCGATTAGCTGTCACTAGATCTGTTGGGATGCTGGCGCAGGAAATTTTACCTCCCAAATTTCCTTCTAATTTTCCCCTCGCCGCTAAGGCTGAAATCCTTGATCACAAGGTTACTGCATTTCTCCACAAAGTAACCGCACAAGCAAAAATTACCACAAAAAACAGAAATACCTGCCCCAATGTTCAAGCCTTTGCCTCTTTCCCGGCACACGCCTTCAAGCTGAATAAGATCTCATTGAGTTTGCCGAAGCTGTTTTGATGTCCCAGTTCTACCTGAAACCTCCTGTGCTTGACCACCATGCGGAAGCCCCCACATAATTGCTCTCCACCTTGTGCTACCAACTTTGTCCTGACAACTCTACTGAGGAAAAGCTAACTGATCCCCCTCCCCTTTCACCTTAGTAGATTAGCGGTTCTCTGCTCCCTGCCTCCCGGTTGGATTGTTTTTTATTTCGCTCCATTTTGTCTATTTCATCTTTTGTTTCAGTTCAATTCAGTTCAAAATTTTCTTTTTGCTCTTTGAGCCTTCAGTAATGCCTATTTTCTGGTTGGCTTACCCTGATTAAACAGATTTGTTTAATTAATTAATTTAATAAGCTGGTTTGATTGGTACAATTTAATACTAAACTTACTGACCACTATCTATTTGGTTTATTTGATTAGTCCAATGACCTTGAGTATGAGGCTGGTGTTAATTTTGAGAATTTGAGGTAAGCTAAATAGGTGATAGACAATACCGAAAGGCTCAAAGAGCACAAAATAAAATAAAGAAATTTTGATTTATTCGAGGTAAGCTGACCAGGGGACAGACAATACTGATAGGCTCAGAGAGCAAAAAATAAAATAAAATATTGAACTGAAGCGATTGATACAACGAAACAACCAAAACGGAACGAAACAAACCAAAAGCAATTACATCAACCAGGCAGGGAGCGGAGAACTGCTTATCCCGCCATGGCAAATGGGAAGGGGAATCGGGAGGCACATCAACCTCCTCAGCGTTATTGCCCAAGAAATGGCACAAAACAGAAAGCAAGGGTGTGGGAGCGCCCGCAAGATAGGATTTGGGGGGTTGGGGGGAGGAAATGTGGGATATGGGCCAATAAGACTGCCTCGTAGTACTCGGCAATATCGTGTTCAGCTTAGGGCGAGTAATGGGAATAAGGAAAAAGCAGCAATAAGCTTTTAGAAAGTTTGTAGAGGCCGAGTTTAGCAGACGCATCAACGTTCAGAACAGCCTCATTGGCTTTCTGGTACAAGGAGGTCATCTTATTTTTGTCGGCAGAGGGAAGCCAGAAAGGAACTGAGGGAGGGACAGGCCTACCTCAAGCATCGCGATAGACTTTGCGACAGCTTTTCGAAGGGGGCAACATTCAGGAGAGGAGACAGCATCCTCGGCAAGTTGGTGGCTGCTGCAGAATAGTTTCGCATTTGTTTTTAGTGCATATCGTCGAGAGGGAAATTGGGCGTCGAATTTAGCGTTGTCATATTATTAAAGTAAAGCAAGATGTCAATGATTATAAGGGTATTATAAATTTATTATCTATTTTATTTGAGGTGGGCCGACCTGGGACGATACCGCACCGATTAATGGGAAATTGAATGAATGGGAAAGGATGATAAAATCTGGAAAACCTCCATGCGCGGCGTATGATAGGCCAGGAACTCCATGGACCGCCTTTGCTATTCGCTATCTCAGTTCGGGGCATTGGTGCGCAGCGCCAACACAGTCATAGTTGTCCCCTACCCAAAGTTCCTGTACCGGAATCGAACTCGGGGAGGCAGTGGTAGAGGTCCCTATTCTACCACTGGGGTATCCTCCCCTCTATAAGGGTATTATAAAGGTATAGATTAAGCATTATTCTTGTTAAATAATATTTGACTGTTTTAAGTTATATATAAAACTTGATTAGTGTAAAAAAGTCTTAGTTGCATAAAAATATTGAAATGTGAACTCAACTAGAAGCTATTACATTTTACTTATTCAAAGTCGCAAAAACTTATTATATTAAAAGTTACTAAAGGTATTGTTTGTTATATAAATTTAAGCTAAAGCTATTAAGCTATACACTTTTTAAGTGTGATTATTATATCAGTATTAGTTGAAGCGTTGCTTGAATCAAATCAGCCAATTTGTAATTATCATATATTTGGAAACCCCACAATTAATTAATTCGAAATAATGGGCACTCAGCTGAACTTTTAAAAATGTAAACTAGTCACCAACTGAATGGTTAAGACATTTAGCCTAATAAACAGATGTATTTGTAGACAGATAGACAGACAAACATTTTTAATTTTTGCCAAAGACACTGTATTGTTGATCCAGTGAACAGATACCACTATGAGTAGAGAAAAACGTTTTAAAAAAGTCTTTTATTGGATTTCATTCTAGCCCTTTAGTAGGGCGAGGAAAATAGAGACTGGGCAATAATAGCGAGAAATCACCTAAGCTTGTCGGAACAGGGTTGTCGAGGCGATTTCTCCTGAGCAAAGCATCTGAAGTTTAACGTGTTAAATGGGGATTGGTCGATGCTAAACAATTCGAAGTTGATAATTTTTAGACCTCCAGCCTAAGAAGCATCGATCAACAGAATAGTAGCTGAAAGCTAATATAACTTTGGGCCTTCGGCCCGACAAAGTGTAAATCCATAAAATATCGCGTAAATATAAATAGATGAGGATTAAAATGAGAGGTGATTCGGGAACCCATAGTCGAGGCTTACCTCGCATCGGGGCAAAGCCCGATAATTGTCATATGATATAATTCTGTTTAGGACATAAGATATTTATCATTTTTGATATCTATCTTCGACAATTTGCCATAATTGCTCAAACAATAGTACTAACCTCTAGCTAAGTCTTTACATTTTCGATATAAATCATATTTTTACGTACTCATAATTACCCAAGTTTATATTTAACTACAATTCAATTAGTGAATAAAAACATTAAAGCATGATAACAGTCAGTACAATATAATATTAGCTAATAGTTGATTAATATATTAATAAAAAACTATTAAAAATTATGTCTACTCGGTATACGGGTCTTTGAAAGCAACCAGGCCAGCCAAAACACCAGCCGCAAGAAAAAACAGTGATATTAAAAACCACAAAAATCCACAAAGTTGAGGCGGGCAGCAACACCACAAGCGAGCGAACTTAGTCGCATCACTCTCATTAACCTTGCGGAATACCAAATCCTCAACAATATCCCAGAGAGAATAGCAGCAGCTCATCACCCCCATGAACAGTACAATGTATCGCATCACATCTCCTTGGCCAAATACCCAGAGCAAAACAATGATCGCAATAAAGACAATAGTGAGACCACGTAATAACCAGTTCCGTGCCCAGTATAAACAGGCGAGTAAAGATATTCCAACAAAAACAGTCATGACCTTGGAAGCCATAACATTAAAACCGGTGAAGACCATGAAAGCACCAATAAGTGAGCTCCCAAGATATCCTGAGATCAGTACGTTAGGGGAAAAATAACAAAATTAAGTACCTGCAGGAAGCGTCCAGCATTGTGCTCCACCTCGCTAAAATATATTAGACACCAGTTTAAACTTAGAGATTAAAATAAACTAAATCCAAAATAAAATTAGTAGCGTGACGAAAAATAACTAATAAACAGTGGTATGTGTATTAACGGTTAAAAATGTATAGAGGTTAAACACAACAGCTGGTAGTAAGCTACCAAAATATTATATTTTATAGAACAACTCTTTTTAAACTTTTAAAAAGCGGCGCATCAAACTTATAGCTCAGGTATTCAAATTATTAATAATCAACCAGGTTGCATTAAGTGCGTATAAATGGAAAATATAGAAACTACCGTGGGGATAAAAGAGTAATAAAGAAATAGTTTGACATTAAATAGTACACTCATAAAGCTTGACTTCTAGGCATATTTCAACTAAATAAAGTATAAAATAAATATTGAGACAAAACGAGTCCATATTGAATTAAACTACAACCCATTCAATCTCCCTTCAGGGTAAGCCCGTCTATTTCTAGAAATATCCGTTCAAATTTTTCGGTAGTAATAAGCTATAAACTGAATCCAAGGAAAAATCTACTGGAAACCTGAACCATTTCAAATATCTTTTAAGTATTAAAATTTTGGTGAATAGAATAAGAAAATCAATCCACAAAAAAAACCAACAAGCTTACCATCATAGTAACACCTCCTTCATCAGGATCAATCTTGATGGCTAAAATCTTGGCACCTGTACATAACCCTGCCAGTGCGTGGGAGAATTCATGAAATGCGACAGTGATTAATTTAAAAGGATACAATATTAATTTAAGAAAGGGGATATTCCACAAAAAAGAATGCCTATTATATAACAGCATATTATAATTAAAGTGACTTTTTGAGATTCATTTATGCTTAGTACATTTTGAACAGTCGTGTCGGTTGAATTAGTTGTATTAGGAAGGGTTGAAGTGCTCGACATAGGTGTAAAAGCAAAATAGTAGTTGGACTTTAAGAAGGGATTTGAAGTTTATAGTGTTAAAAGAGCTACATTAAACATGGTGCTTAATTGGTATACACATGCTGCACTTAAAGCATAAAGGTAGGTTGTAATCAGCTTGTATAAGCAGCTCAGCGCGAAAGAGGCTTATTTAGATACAGCCGATTTACCAGCGTTACTCGGGTTTTAATTTACCAGACGATTTTAATCGATTGCTTTAGCTTTTATATTGTAGATGGCCATCGATAAATTTAGAAAGTAATTGAAATTATCGAATCGACCGAATAACAACAAACCGCTTAGCCAAACCCATTGAATATATCAAATTATCAAATCAAATAAATAACCAAATCGCTCAGCCAAAGATAACCTAACTTATACTAAATTATTTATATTTTTATATATTATATAACTTTTATTTATCTTATAATGCTTAAGAAACCAGCCTAAGTGGGTTCCCTGTAGCTTAGAATATCTGTTCCAATTTTGGTTACAATTAGTTCAGTAGTTTAGGAGGAGATATGGAAGATATATGCATATACATATACCCACATATACATATGCAATGACTTATTTAAATTAAGATAGCCTCCAGATACTCATGCTTCACTACAGTATTTCAAAAAATAGAGTAGGTTAATTGGTAGGTTTAAGTATATTAAAATATAAAAGTTTTTTATTTAGAAATATGAAGTGCAGTAAATGAGTTATTATGATTGAGGATACCAAGAATTGAGGGACCATCTAGTACTAAAAAAAGGATACCAAGAATTGAAAACTATTGTTCTGTAATAAATATAGATAGTCATGTATCATAGGTCTAATAATAATCAAAGAGTCAGGGAAAAGCCCTTTGTCCAATATCTACTACATAGTTTCTGATTTGTTGGATGCTCAAATGGTGCTAATACCCAGATAACCCTGCAGAAAAGTACTTGTGGTATGCTGAGTACTTGTTTATTTAAGGGCCAAAGTTCAACCACTTAGGACCTGTCAAATAGGTCTTTTGTCTTATATAATTTAAGAAAAAAAGAAAACTTAATAAAGTATAACAGATCCAAAATATAAAGTAAAGAATATGTTTATTAGATTGACAAAAGGGTTTTTATATGTTAATTCTAACAATAAAACCTCATTTTTTGGTAAAGGGTTAATTTAGTAAAATTTTGGAGGTTTTCTGAAAACAATTTAGGGCAACTACCAATGTCAAAGAATTAGAAGCTTTAGATGCTAGGATCTGTGAAGTACAGCATGTGAGTACTATTTAGATAGTAACAAAGTGATTGATCCAATGAAAGTATCCTGTCATGGAAATAGCAGAAGAAGTTTATACTGGCCTGTTGGACTTTTGAAGATTTTTAGCTCGCTGGTGCTTATAAGCCTAAAAATCCAACAACTGTAGAAGAAAACCTCTTAAAATAAAAAGGTTAAATAAATAATAAAACTTAGGAATTCTGAAATTTTTTGTGTATTTATTGATAGCCGCGGGGGTTAAGAAAGGATCCCTAATATTCCATCAATAATTCATATTTAACAAATTAGAGTTTGGGGTTTAGATTGCTTAGCGCATTCTGAATTAGGAAATATGCAAGAAGGGCCTATCAGGTCATGTTAAATTTGCTTCACTTTGGGAAGCAGCCAAGGGCCCAATGATAGGCAGGGAGGAGCTGTGAGATAATATTTTTATATACTTTACCCAATCACCAGCAAGGAAAAATCCTGCGCTTGGTTTGACCCCCTTCACCCCTATAAAAGGGGTTGGTACCTATGGCACAGCCTGTACAAGATTTGCGGAGGATGGAGGAGGAGCCTCAGAAGGTCAACTTAGATTTGGCTGAGAGTTTGGGGCAATCCAATTGCCCAAACTCATAGAATTAGACCAAATTTGATTAATAAACTTAGTGCCCTGATTAATCAGATTCTACTGAGAATTGGCCAGGGTCTTTTGGCCAACCATATCATCACTAAAAATCAAATCATTAGAGGGAGTATCACAGACTTGTAAATGGCTGACATTTCCTCTATTTGGCTGCAGTTGACTCCCAACATTCTTAATTAGAGCCCTAGAGGGCAGATGTCTGACATTACCCCCCTCAAGAATGTTAGGGGGAGAATAGGGCTGAAGGAAGCGCCCATAAACTTGGTTGATGGTGATCCCAGAAGCAAGGGATTTGATAGAATACTCATTTCCTCACTTGTATGTGACTGAGAAGGGCCCCTCCTATATAGAACCAAGCTTTTCGCTTCTTGGAGTGATTCAGTTGTGGTAATAGAGGACCAAGTTGGATACCTGAAATGAGGGAAGAGGTGCTCTGAGCTCATTTGTGGCTTGGCCTTCTTTGGTGACAGTCTTTGCTAAGTTGGTCATAGCCTCAGACTGCAGTTGGATGATGTGCTGGGCCAACTTTCTCATGGCTTGTTCAGGATTGGTCCTATCAGAGAAGACATCTTTGGCTAATAGCGCTGGTACCCCAGGTTCTTGCCCATATAACACTCAGAAAGGGGACATTTTAAGTATATGATGATAGCTAATGCAATAAGCCATGAGCGCACTGGGCAAGTAGAGATCCCAGTGAAGAGGGTCTGAACTGGCCATCTTCCACAATATAGAGACCAGGGTCCCATTAGCTCTTTCTACAGCCCCATTGGTGGATGGATTATAGGGAGTGGAGAAAAGTTGTTGCGTCCCCATGGAAATGGCAAGAAGCTTTACCACTCTGGAAGTGAAGTTTTTTCTGTTATCACAAAGGAGGACCTGGGGACAACCATGCTGCGTGAAGATGTATTGATGTAAAAAGTTGGCCGTGGCTTTGGCAGTCTGAGCGGGGAGAGCCACAGCTTCAACCCATTTGGTAAAATGATCTATACCAACCAAGATATAACGATTACCTCTGGTAGTCTGAGGGAGAGGACCTATCTCATCCAAACTAATGGTGTGGAAAGGTTGTTGGGGCGTCATAGGTTGGTACTGATAATGGGATTTGAAGTGGGATTGTTTTTTGCAGGTCAGGCAGGCATCCAAAACTTCCATTATGGTTTTCATGATGCTCTCCCAATAATACCGCTCTTTAACCCACTCATAGATTTTTCTGACTCCGCCATGGCCCATAAGAGTGTGAGACTCCATGATCGCAGGTATGCGCTCAGATGGCTGGAGATAGGGCAACCATTTGGCTCCCACTTGCTTGTACAACTTCCCGCTCTCCACCTTGGTATTGCGGGAGTGCCAGGCTAACATCTTTTTTATGGGCTCATCTTCATCAGCCCACACCCCAGGAGTCATTAGGAGGTCATGCAACCTCTCAGCTTCACTATTATTAAGGTGAAGAACAGGCAAACGCGTTACCCCATCTACACTCATGTGGCGCGTTACTTCCTCATGCTCAATAGTCATATCATAGTGCTGGAGCTTCAAAGCCCAGCAAGCCAACCGCCCAGTGGGATCCTTCAAATTCTGCAACCACTTTAGAGAGGCGTGGTCGGTGATTACTTTGAAGGAAGTGCCATAAAGGAAAGGGAGGTATTGCTCAACAGCAAGCAAGACAGCTAAGCACTCCTTCTCAATGACGCTGTAATTGCGCTCAGCTTTTGAAAGCATTTTACTAAAATATGACATGGGATGATCGACCCCATTTTCATCCAATTGAGCTAAGATAGCTCCAACAGCGTAATCAGAAGCATCTGTGAATAACATGAAGGGATTGTCATAGTCAGGGTGATGGAGTATTGGCCTTTTTTGTAATAGCGCTGTATGCTCTCAAACGCGGCTTTTTGTTCAGCACCCCAATGGAAAGGGGTGTTCTTAGCCAGGAGACGGACAAGGGTCTCACTGAGTTGGGCAAATTTAGGGATAAATTGATGGTAGTACCCCATCATGCCCAAAAAGACTTGTATGTCCCGAAGAGTTGTAGGAGGGGGCATCTTAGATATTGCTTCAACCTTGTCTTGTAGAGGTTGTATCCCATCCTGGGAGATGGCATGTCCGAGGAAGTCCAGCTTCTTCTGGAAGAAAGTACACTTGGAGGGCTTTAGTTTGAGGTTGGATGCCTGCAAGCATTGAAACACCTCTTTTAGATGCGCGAGATGCTCAATGAAAATTTTTGAGAAGACTGTGATGTCATCTAAGTAAACAATGACACAGCTCAGCTTAAGGTCCTGGAGGATGTGATCCATGGCCCGCTGAAAAGTGGCAGGTGCGTTGCACAAACCTTGAGGTAAACAAGTGGGTTGAAATAAGCCCTCACTGCAGATAAGGACGCACTTCTCCTGATCCTGTGGAGAAAGGTCCATCTGCCAGTACCCGTTAGCTAAGTCCATGGCGGAGAAGAATTTAGATCTGGAGAGTTGGGCTAGCGCATCATCAATGCGGGGGATAAGATAGCTGTCCTTCTTAGTGAGGTTGTTCAGCTTACAGTAGTCCATAACCACCCAATAACTCCCATTTTTCTTCTTTATCAACAGGAGCGGGGAAGACCAAGGGCTTTGGGATGGCACCAGCAACCCATCATCTAGCAGCTGTTTGAGCTCCGTTTGCATCTGTACCTCTTCAACTTTTGACTTGCGGTAGAGTTTATAATGGATATGATGAGCATCCTCAACGTCAATGGTGTGCATCCAACCTTTCATATGTCCATAGTAATTATCAGACTTGGAGAAGATATCGCTGTAGGACTCCAGTAAAGAATAAACTTTAGTAAGCTCTGCAGGAGTTAAGTCCTCCAAGATATGAACAGTGGGCAACGTACATATTGACTGGTCAGCAGGTAAGCCCAAATTTGCCATAGACCCAATACAGTGGACCTGGTTTATGTCCTCAAGGGGAAGCAACAAGCCTCTTCCGATCTCCTGGTGCTTTTTCACCACCATACACTCCTTGGCAAGGTTTCCAAGCAGGAGGTTAATGGGGAGATGATAAGCAGGATCTAACATGCCCAGCAGAACTCTAGGCTCCAAGGGGCTAACTCCATCAATGCTTGTTAGGTGTAATAGGAAGTTGTGGGGGATTTGCATAGTAACCTTAGTGTCTAGCACCTTCTGTTCACCCGCTTTAATTACTACCTCTTCTGTAGCATAAAAAGGGATACCCTCAAGTGCATCCACTGATGGAGGCAACATCTTGGTGTTACATCCTGCCGTTGTGTAGTGTAAGGATAAGGCAGAAGAGGGAAACTCAACAGTATAGGTGAAATCTTTTTTCTTGAGCTCTTTATTGGCTAAAATCAGAGGAACCTCATAGTTAAGCAGGGAGAGATAGCCCTGTTTCAGATTGATGATCCCCTCATACTCAAGTATAAACTGGGTACCAATGAGCATGTCGTATGTATTGTTGATTAAGGCTACCGCTGGGGCTGAGAGGAGAAGTTTCCCAAATCAGATAGGTAAAGATGAGTAAGCCCCAATGGCGTGGGTATTGGTTGGCCCCGCCATTCCAAACTCTTGAGTAAAGTCAAGGTCAGGAGCTAACTTAATTTTTTTCATAAGCCTTGAAGACACAACGTTCACAGGAGACCCAGTGTCAAGAATAGTCTTAACCCGCACTCTCTTAACAAAAACTTCTACTTTAGTTAAAGTTCCACCCAGCTTGGGGGGAAGAGCAAGAACCTCCTTGAGATCAAGTGTGGAGGCAAGGCGGTTGGCAGTCTCAGGGTATTTCTCCTGGATAGTTTGCAACGTATACACACTCTGAGGGAGCTAAAGCATTGAGGCAACAAGCTGATCCACATCACTGGTGGTATTAATAACCTCCAGGCCTCTCAACACCTGATAAAGCTAGGTGCGGCTGGACACTTTAGCCCAATCCACTCGCTCTGGTTTTAAGTGATCGGTACCTCCATTTCCCCTGGGGCTCCTAAGACATAGTGACCGTTATCTTCACAACCCCCCTCAGTTTCATCATCAGAGGGATTCTCAATACAGGTTAGAGAGTCCATAGGGGTGTGGGATTGGCAACAGCTTTAACTTGAGCCTTAGGAGGGGTAGATTCGGGTTGCCCCATGGTTATAGGGTTAGTGCGAGGTACAACTAGAGGAGAGGCTGGTGGGGATAAAGGTAGCGCCTTATGAAAACGTGACGCTTCAGGCACTTTGGGAAACTGCTCTGCCGAAGGAGGGGAGCCAGGAAAAGTGATAGCTAGCTGCGTCAGCTGCGCTTTTGAACCCAAGGATGAAGGGGGCAGCGCCATGGAATTGGATGCTTCAACTTCAACAGCATTAGGCCAAGCAGTGGCTGAGTGCTTTGGTGCACCAGGTGGTTTAGCTTTTGTGACCTGGCCATTTCACCCGTTGTTAGTGGGGGCAGTTGGTACCTGAGGAAGGGGTTTAGGCTTAAACGCAGGCTTTGAAGATAAAGATGGGCCAGCAAAAGGGGCATCTACTTTCACCAACGGGGTTTGTTGAGCTGGAGCTGACGAGGAGCACTGCCCCATCACAACTATAACCATTTGCTTATTGTTATGGGAATTAGAAGCAGTTTGTGCTGGCAACTCCGCAGGGTCAGGTTTCCAAAGAGAGACAGCCATAGTAGATGCAACATTGGGTGGCGTAGAAGCTTGGCTCATCGCTCCTTGTGTAGGATCAAGCTCATATATATCCGCCACCTCTAACAAGGCCTCCTTGATATCATGTACATTTTTGAAAGTGCGCTTTATGGAAGCGAGATGCATGGCTGATGCAGGATAGACCACAAAGCCAGCCAAGGTAGCTGCAATAGCATCGTCTAGGGATAGCATTTTAGCAAGCAATAGGGGTTGTGCTTTCATGTAAAAGCGTTCAGCAAAGGAGGCGATTGATTCACCCTGTGATAGGCTAAGGCACATAAAGGCCTGTTTCTGCCTATTCAAACTTTGTAATGAGCCAAATTCTTCAGTTAAGCTTGCTTCACCTCTACCCAGGTGCTAAGGGTAGCCATTTGTGGAACCATGATGTCTTGGGCGCCACAACTCAAGCAAGGAAGGAGGTGCTTAATTTTAAGATGATCCATTGCCCCTTCCATAGCAACTTCATACATAAAGAGGAAAACAGCAACACTTCCCTCACCCAGGGTGAACTTATCCCTAAAAAAGGGTTTGTGATTGAGAGGGGAGGCCCCATAAGGGCCTGGGGAATAGTGCTGCTCAAGCCTTTTGAGGCGATACAAAGCACTGGCTAGTTGCTGCTCCAAGGCAGATACCTTTGGTTCTGAGTTAGTTGACATTTTGTAAGGAGTTTGGTGGTATACAGGGTCCCCTGTAGTGAGCACCACTTGATGGACTTTTGGAGATTTTTAGCTCGCTGGTACTTATAAGCCTAAAAATCCAACAACTGAGGGAGAAAACCTCTTAAAATAAAAAGGTTAAATAAATAATAAAACTTAAGAATTCTGAGCTTTTTTGTATATTTATTGATAGCCGTGGGGGTTAAGAAAGGGTCCCTAATATTCCATCAATAATTCATATTTAACAAATTAGAAGTCGAGGTTCGGATTGCTTAGTGCATTCTGAATTAGAAAATATGTGAGAAGGACCTATCAGGTCATGTTAAACTTGCTTCACTTTGGGAAGCAGCCAAAGGGGCCTGATGATAGGCAGGGAGGAGCCATAAGATAATGTTTTTATATACCTTACCCAATCACCAACAAGGAAAAATCCTGCGCTTGTTTGGCCCCCTTCACCCCTATAAAGGGGTTGGTACCTATGGCGCAGCCTGTACAAGATTTGCGGAGGACGGAGGAGGAGCCTCAGAAGGTCAACTTAGATTTGGCTGAGAGTTTGGGGCAATCTGATTGCCCAAACTCATAGAATTAGACCAAATTTGATTAATAAACTTAGCGCCCTGATTAATTAGATTCCACTGAGAATTGTCCTGAGTTTTTTGGCTGACCATATCATCACTAAAAACTGAATCATTAGTAGGAGTATTGCGGACTTGTAAATGGCTGACATTTCCCCTATTTGGCCGCAGTCGACTCCCAACATTCTTAATTAGAGCTCTAGAGGGCAGATGTCCAACATGGCCTGCCAGTTGGGGTGCGTAAGCACCCAAAAAGCAAGCCAGAATGCCAGAGGCATTGCCAACTGAATGACCTTATTTGGAGCCGGGCATTGTGAAATGACAAATTGATGGTGTAGCACAACAGTGAGTATGATCCCAATGACAAACCACAATGTGCCCACCCCCAACCAGGGGGTCTTGCTGCAGGGGGTGAAATTACAGAAATAGGTTCAATAAGTTCATCGGCATATGGGGTCATTTCAACTGAGGAGGCAAGGAGATGGATTCTCTTGCAGTTGGTGGATGTAGGGCCACAAAATCCCCATGTACTGTTGCCAGAAGTTCATGTTAGCAGGGTTATAGTACTAAAAAGTATCTGACTCGCTGAATCCAACTAATGACTGAGAGGGCCATAGTGACCATAAGTACTGGTAGAGCCCATCCAGTATATGGACTGACAGGCCACCAGGTAAACGCCATCAGGGATGCGGCCAGAAGGAGCGATACAATAAAGAAATTGATTGGTTTCTTTTGGGCAAAATTTTATTGAAAGGAAAGGAAGAAAAGCGACCAATAATTTTCTCAGTACAATTCAAATGATT
>JAKSZP010012773.1:0-18771 GCA_022478985.1 Massospora cicadina
GATGAAAGAGCATATGATAATTTTTAATAATTAACTGTAATAACATCAGGTAATGGCCATAAAATATGCCCATTTTAATAATCCATTTGAAACAATTGTAAAGTTATATATTTTCGTATCAAACTATTTCTCTGCTTATTGGGCAATATTTTTTTAGTACTAGATGGTCTTATTGGGCAATATTATTATCACAAAATCTATCTGTTATAATGTCCTTTCTTTGAATATACTTTGAAGGAATTGTAAAGAGTACTATAGAAAAAATAATATTTGTAATTTTTTTAAAATAATCATCTGTAATGTTCTTTAATTTATATATCAATTATCACTATATTATGATTTCATAATTTAAGTAAATGAGGCGGGTCAACCTTGGGACAAATACCACGCAGAGTTTTTTTAGCCTGTGCTGGTTTCAAACCTGTTATAATCAAATCCTGACCAAGTGTGGAGCAGGAACCACCCTGCTATGCTACCACTCCTCTATGAATTCATAATTACAAATATAATTTTAATATAGTAAACATATCTTTGCCTTATTTTTTATCTCTACACATTTGCATTTATAAGAAGACACTAATTTGATAATAATAATTTAGAGAACAATAGGCAATTCAGGCCTTTTAGCCTAGCTTTTCTGAAATTTTGCCAGCTTACACCTTTAGGTAAAATCAATAACTTAATAATTAACCAAATGACCAACAATTGCTCAGTAAAAACCATTTAAACAAACGAATCAACTGAATATTAAACTTCTCAGCCGTAACAATATACTGATTCTCATCAAAAACATATAAAATTTTCACTCCTTACATACAATTTTTTATTTTATTATGAAAATTAAAAATCCGGCTTCGAGGTGCACACGGACCCCCTCCCGTCCACCTATATTTAAATTTTCAAGACTCTATATGATGTAGTTTGGGCTGGGCATCGTGCACACAAACACTTGTTTTTTTATCTATATATATAACATGTAGAGCTCTGAAAATTTGGCTATAGGTGGAAGGGAGGGGGTCCGTGTGCACCTCGAAGCCGGATTTTTAATTTACATAGTAAAATAAAAGGTTTTATATGTAAGAAGTGAAAATTCTATGTTTTTATTGAAAATCGGTATATTGTTATGGCTGAGAAGTTTGATATTCGGTTGATTCGTTAGTTTAAATGGGTTTGACGAGCGGTTGGTGATTTTGGGTTGATTAATAAGCTTAACGGTTTTAATAAAGCAGTTAGTGATTGGTTGATTCGATAAGTTAATTGGTTTTGGTAAGTGGTTGGTGGTTTTGGTTGTTTTGATAAGTTTAGGTTTGATTTACGAATACGAAGCGGATGGAAATTGGTTGATTTGGTATATTCAATAGTTTTAGTTATTAGTAAGTGATTGGTGGTTTTGTTTTTGATTTTAAGTTTAGTTTTGCGAAGCAGTTGGTGATTGGTTGATTTGGTATATTCAATGGTTTTAGCTAAGCGGTTTGGTGGTTATCAATATGGATTATCTGATAGTTTAAACAACATAGCAAAGCACAGGAATTGAAGTTAGTTTTATATAATCTTAAAAAAACCTGCCCAATTTGGTTCCCCTAATTATTAAAATACTTTTGGCAAGTTAAGTAGTTGATTTAGTAGTTTGGAAGACATATCAGGTACACAACGATTTTAAATATAAAGATGTTTTGGGCAGCAGTTTGGTGTTATTTGATTGACTCGATAGGTTTTTTTTGTTTGGCTGAGTGGTTGATGGCTTTTGGTCGAATCAATAGGACACAGTTTAGTTTTGAAGGGTGATTAGTTATTAGTTGATTTGATAAGTTCAGTTAAGTTTAGCTGAGTGGTTGGTGGTTTTTGGTTGATTCGATTGAGCAATAAAATTTGGCTGATTGGTTATTGTTTATTTATAGTATAAAATCCAAGTTAAATTTGAATATCTGAAATTATATAGATACCGTAGCGAAGCGCGGGTAACTCCGCTAGTTATAGATAAAAGTGATTATGCCAGGATTTGAACAACCGACCTTTATAAAATCAAGTTTAGAGCTAAAAGCTGAGCCGATTACGCTAGAGGAGGTATTTGTAAAATCAATTGAACTTTTGATTCAGTTTTGATTTAGATTAACTTGCTAATTACCCAACTGACCACTAACCGCTTAACAAAACCATTTAAAATATCGAATCAACTATATATCTAGCTGCTCAGCCGTAACTATATACCGACTACCATCGAAAATGTATAGGTTTTTCACTTGATATATATAAAACTTTTATTTTTGAAAATAAGAATTAATTTTTTTAATGGATTATAGTATTGTCATCGGAGATACATAAGTGTGCCAAATTTAAAAACCTCTAGCTAGTCTAGAAGGTAGTTAAAAATCAATCGCAAGATTTGAAAATTCCCTTTGTGAGTTAAAGAAAAGCAATTAAAAAGGAACTTCTATTCTATAATATTTCCTATATTTATATACCAAATTCACCATGTATACCTAACACTTTTATCTCCATAGATAATAAATTACTTATTTAAGGCTATTTTAAAAGTGTGATGGATTTAGTCTTCAAACCCTAGTGAAATGATAGTTTATCTCAAAAATAGCCTTCATCTATTTTCTCTAAAATCTGCACCTAGGCTAGTGTAAACAAGGGAAAAATAACATGACTAAAGTCTAAGGACAAATAAAGCTTTTTGATTGGGTAAAGTTCTAGTATATTTATAAATCCTTGCTCAAATTAAAGAGTCACTTCCTAGAGGCATAATGGTTTTAGAGCAACACTCTTGAAATTAGTAATTTAGAAACGTTTGGCTTTTAATTAAAGCCTTAAGCAGCATAAACATATATCAAAAAAGCGGACTTTAATAGTAGTTCAAAGTAATCATAAGTAGTTCGTCAAGAGCCTTAAACTAAATGGTATAATGGTATAGCGCTAGGAAGCTTGTGTAATGTCAGTAGGGTCCAAGTTAGAATACCCAAGGTATTTGCCGTTTTCTCCAAAAACACGTACTTCGATGGGGTAAAACATACCAGCTTTTTGGGGTACTATATAGAAATTGGATGTACTTCTATTCAGAGGTATCCATGGTTGAATTTTATTGCCATGGCTACCATCGTATTTACGACTAAGAACTGTGATAGGCTTATCATCTTTTACATCTACAACACTAAATACTTAGGCAAAGGTTTAAAAAGCACTTACTAAAAGGCAGCCCACGTCTTATTAGAATCTTTATGGAGGGGCAACTTGATGCCAGTACCATTCAAGTTCTTGGGACATTTAACTTCAATCAAACTCACATTGATTTCAGGTTTGTCATCACCGCCAAGAGCGTTATATGCGTCTTCATTTAAGGTGATTTCGGATTTCGAGCATTTGTTACAGCGATCAGTAACTAGAGCGACGGTGGAACGGGTTTTGCTTTTAACAACAATGCATTCATTACACATTTTAGGATTGTAGCTCATTTCGAAACTTCCAAGGGCTACCTGTTTAACAGATTTATTGGGAGGAATCCCGCAAAGTCCATAGGAACCTAATAATCAGTGACGCTATAGATTAGACTTACTCATGTTGGCTTTAGTTGCACTGGCGCACCGAGTCAAGGGCCCTTCAGAAGCTACAAAAGGGTTGATAACTGCAAGGCAAAGCACACTAGAAACTATAAATTTCATTTTATAATAAAAGTTGATGGTGCGATGCTCTTTTATACCAACCACCTGATTTCGACCGTTACAAATCAATCACTTTAATTTATGCAGTTCCCTATCCAACTATCGAAAGGTACCCTGATGACCTTATCACCTAATGTATTTGCAGTCATGCAGCTTATCTTGCTTTTTATTACAATGTTTTAGATGATCCATAGCTGCTCATTTATTAAAGGGCATTGAAGCTTTATACTTAATATCATCGATTTATAATGATGTGCTTTATTATTTGACTGTATATGGACCTATAACAAATCATATTTTATATTTTCATTGTACTCATGAAAATGACTTTTTTATCAATGCATCAACTGCACGAACATAGACTCGCATGAAAACCACCCTGACTGCTGTCATATATTGATTATCGATACAGTTTTTACCCCATAGAACACCTCATTCTCCATCTAAATTGGGCTGTTAACTTATGAAGTTCCCAGAACTGATATCTAAAGGGGTCTGAAATAAGCATAGTTGGGCGAGAAGTATCTCAAATTATATAGACCTCGCATAAATGCGTCCAACCATTTTATTGTATAAGTTGTTATATCTGCATGTTACTTCAAAGATCAAAGGTGGAAATTATTAATGCCGAATTGCAGCTTATACTGTTCGGCCAAAAGCAGATTAACAGCTAAGATGGATTTCTCAATTAAAGACCATTACAGCCAGAAACAATTGATTAACATAAGCGAGAGTGAAAAGCTTAGCAGTCAATTATAAGAGGAGGTTCTATTCATTTCAAGGTAGGCCAACCAAGATATAATATACCTATCGAAAACGATGTAATATTCACATCCAACTGAATAGTAGGTTTGATAAATCAAACCTTAATGAAAGGCAAGTTGAGGATTAAATAAATTGTCAAACGAGTTGACTCAACTTACCATCAACAAAACAGTATATCGAGATAGTTAAATCATACATTCAATTATATAAAACTGACTCAGCTCATAATAGTTTGGTGAAGTAATTGATTAGTACTAGTTTATATCGTCAAAAAGGTGTCAGTTGATTTGGGTAACTATACACCGTTTCAGCCCATTTAAAATCAATCTTTTTGAGTTTGGCGTGTAATAACTGTTAAAATCATGCTAACTAGTTGCGCGCAGGTGTCGATTTTGGGCAGGATTTCAACAACGGATTGATATTTTTATTTGCCAAACTAATTGGCACACTTAAAATATATTAAACTATCAAATAATTTATAATATTATTCCCGAGTAAGAGCCTGGATGTGAAAAATGATCTTTTTGTTAAAAAGCCTTTTCCTAGTATATAGGATTGTCAAATCTGATAGTGGAATAAGGATTATTTTCATTATAGGCTGGGTATCAAGGCTTAGACAAGAGTGCAAACTTACCTATCTGCGCTCAAGTCAATCTTTTCACCTCATTTGGTCTTCACACAATGTGATTGTCCACCGTGGGTAGGATAAAACAATGGGGGAAAGATTTAATATATTTTACCCAATTGTTCTTCTTTAAATTAGGCTCATCACAGCTGATCTCCACCCGATCTGACTTGTGATTGGTGAGTAAAATTTCTTCACCCTTTGTATCCCCCCTCAAGCCTATAAAAAGGGGTAGTTTTTATATATACAAAAATACTGAATTGGTGCTAGTGCTTGGGTGACCCTCAAACTCAGATGGGCTATTCTTCTGAGGGTTGCAAATGACAGGGCAGCTTGATCTGGCCCATTCAACTGAAGGTGGGGAGTTTTATGATTAATCTAAGTTAAATCATTCCGCTGAGAGAGAGGTGGATTCATAATAGTAAAAATATGACCATTGGCCCCAAAACATCCTTCTCCCAAAGTTGCAATGGCAATTGTCTACATTACCCCCTTCATGAATGTTGGGGGAGAATAGGGCTATAAGGAGCATCCATGTACCCAATTTTTAATGATTCCTGTAGCTAAGGACCTTATGGAATACTCATCGCCTCTCTTGTAGGTGATAACATAAGGGCTCTCCCAAATTGATCTAAGCTTGCCACTTCTAGATGTGATGTAATTATAATAGTACAGGACCATGTCAACACATGGAAGGAAGGTAGAGGGTCCCAGAGCCCATTGACAGCTTGGCCTTCTTTAGTAACAGTTTTAGATAAGTTATTCATAGCCTCAGAATAGAGCTGAATGATGCACTGAGCCAATCTTCTCATGGCCCTTTCAGGTTCATCACCCTAGCAGAAATAACATCCTTATCTAAAGGGCTGGTATCCCTGGTACTTGACTGTTGGAAAGCTGATATGACTGGATGATATGCTACACATACTGGTGGATCAGAGTGGGAATCGAGATGTGTCTCAAGATTGACATAAAAGGTATATGAATAATAATTGATTGAAATGTCAACCATTTGACAAATTGAGGGAAATTATGCTGAGATTTCAATATAAATGAGAACTTCTAGAAAAGGGAAAACAAATAGGAAACTACCAAGCTAAGGATGCATCCAGCTTGGGGAACTGAGTTATTAAGAGTCATACAGAGGATTGAACAGAAAGGCTTTTCCCGTGATTAGGTTGTTACAGATAAGTATGCAATTAGTATAATATTAATAAAGGTCAAATAAGGGGCGATTGCTCCATATATAGTCTATCAAATTTTATTGAAGTTGGTGATCTTCATATTGTCCAATTTGGTTGCTCAGTGGCTAATACCCTGTTCAAACTGACTCAGCGGAATCAAGCCATAATGCCAAGAATTAAAAGTGGTGCTCAGTACAGGGGGCAACTGGTCAACTGTAGTTCCGTGACGCTAGGATGAAATGATGAGCCCTCATTTGTTATAGCAAAATTTGATTGGATTCTGTATGCATTATGCTGAAGAATCATAGGAAGCACCTAATGACAAACCAGTATTATTTACTGTAACCAAACCAGGTGATGAAGAAGTTATGGCCAATCTGCAAATAGAAAACTGCCCTGAGCTGACAGCTGACCAACAAGGTCGCTCCACAAATATGACCCCTAGGCAGCTGTGGGATATTATGGAATAGCTGTTGCGAGGGTATCAACTATATGAAGATGAGGTGGGGGAGAATGTCTTGATTTTGTTTTATAATCAACAAGACCAAGAAAACCTCCATGTCTTGTACATGTCTTATCTGGATGTGACTACAACAGGGTTTTCTCGCCATCTTGGTATTCATGGAATTGAGGGGTATCTAGTCACTTATGTGCAACCATCTATTTGCCAGCTACTGCATGTGCTGGCTTGCCACAATATAGAGATTGAGGATGTAATGTAGTTCGCTCAAGCACAGCAAAATTATAATCACCTCCTTCTTGACCACCTCAATCACTCTTTTTTGGAGGTGTAGGGGGCGCTGGTACAGATGGATCATCATGTTGGGATGTCTGCTGTCAGTTGGACGTTTTGGTACCACAGTTAAATCTAGAGTTGCCCCTGGTAATATGAGAACTGTTGGATTGGCATGGCCTATCAGCGGAATGGATCCTAGACATAACAACGTTGGGAAGCAATCCTGAGCGCTTTATGACGGATCTAGCAGAATGGGTGGAAGCGCTTGAAGCCACAATAGCTCAGCTTAAGGAAAAGATAACACTGATGGAATGGTGAGTGGCAGATCATGTCAGTTCCATAGCAGCTGAATTAATCCAACATTGAATCAATGGAGTAGTCAGCGGATGACAGATAATGCACTTATCCTTTGGTCATCATCCCCCATATATCTCCAGCTAATCCTTCAGGTTACACAACTGGAAGTTGTTAGCCAAGCTGAACACAGTCAAGCTTTTTCTCTTCTGATCAGTGTTACAAGAGAGTACGCAGACATGCAAGTATGGCTTGATACCCTTTGACGGTCCAACAAGGAATTGGTACAGAAACAAGCCGCCCTCCTTAATCAAATAAATGACACTAATCAACAAGCGGGTAATGCTAGATGGCAACATGGACAAATGTAGAATATAGTCAAAGATGTCCTCTCGTGACTACAAGCAGTGGAGCAGAAACTTTATGTTGAGTGAGAATTTCGTTGAGAGCTGCAACATCAATATAAGACATTGCAACAGGAATTCAAGGATGGACGGTGTAGATGCTATTTGGTTAAAATGAAACAGCTAATCAACAAAAATTTTGTGGAGCATTCCAGAGCTGGGGAAGTGGTGCAGTTAGCAGTGATTTGGGGGAACAATGCTATGGATCAGCTAACAAGTATCTCTCAGGAGTTGTGATGGACCCCCACGTGAAGCTAATTCTTCTGAGTCCATTTTGGTGGATTCAATTCCATCTGCCCAGCCGTATGATAGTTCACAAGGGGGTGGTTCCCTTAGTCACTCAGGAACCAATTCGCCTGCTCCTTGTGGCAGGTGCCTGGAGCAAGACGAAGCTGTTAGAATGAGAAATTACTTCCCTTCAGTCATGACGGGAATCTACACAGTTACTTTAAGTGATTCAAATTTGCCGTGGAAGGGGCTTCTGATCAGCAAAATAGAAAAACTATTGCTACCCTCTCTAGATGTGGAAAGTGCTGATCAAGTTACCTGCTACCTTCCAAATAGTTCTTTATCCTACATAGAAGTGAAAGCGATTGTTCTCTGGATGTTTGGAGGCGCGACCAAGATGGCCCAACAAAAGGCCAACTTTCTGACTATATAGTTCTACCAAAATGAGACCCTTTTAGAATTTGCCAAATGTTTCTCAGTGGAAGCACATGTACTACTTAAAGCTAACATTTTATCCGCCAAGGATGTTAATATAGCGATGACAGCAGCTGTAAAACTATTTTGGGAAACACATAATGTTATGCCTCAAGCTTTGGATGGAGATGCAGGACTTATTCAAATTGTGAACACCTTACATCGACTCTCCGCCACAATCAGCACTCCTAATGTAGCCAAAAAGACCTCTTCTGTCTCTGCACCAAACTCTTCAGAATATGGGCTGCAGTGATTGAGCTATCAACTGCTGGAACATATTCGTCCATAATACAAATCAGTGGACCCTTTTTGGCCTATGTACACTCCACCAGTTTGTCCATG
Organism: Massospora cicadina; assembly: GCA_022478985.1. Classification (NCBI taxonomy): domain Eukaryota; kingdom Fungi; phylum Entomophthoromycota; class Entomophthoromycetes; order Entomophthorales; family Entomophthoraceae; genus Massospora; species Massospora cicadina. The sequence continues at coordinate 8,712 of JAKSZP010012773.1, forward strand.
ACCTTGGACCCATACTGTCAATTTTTAAACTGTTCCTTTCGCTGGAAGCTATATATGTAAACCTTTTATGAATACTTGCTTCCAGTATGGACAAAGAGAACATTATGCGGGCAATTGACCTAGCAAACCACAGGTGTATGCAATGCCAATTGAGAAGATCAAGCAGGAAAAAGCCCAAGCGGAGTAGAGATGGGACGCTCTACCTCTTCTAAGTCCAATTAACTGTCCATAACAATTCCCAAGCATCTCTTTGTGTAGGATTTGGAACTCAATTGGATGATTTGTTATATCAACAGCTTCCGTTGGATGCCCCTGCTTCCATTTCAGAGAGTAAAAAATCTCCCTCAAGCTCTGAGTTCCGCCAGTATGTGCAGAAGCCATATGCGTGACAGATCCTGTAACAAACCGGCATGAGCAACGCAGATCCCTCAATGGACGTTGCCTCTTTAATAGGGGTTAACATAGCCATTCTGGTTAATAAAAACTCTAGTGAGTATCCTCATGTCAGCAAGAAATTTCCTCTTTTCTGAGTAACACAAAGCTTTTGGATGTCCACAGAAAAATGTAAGTCCCAAGGAACATCCTCTGGGCATTGATCAGGCCATTTTATAGTTCCCGAGCAAGAAGGCACCAAAGAGGATGACTGTACATCTCATTACTCAAGGAGATCTGGCTCACATGGTAGATGCATGCTGGGTAGCAGCCCTCCCACTTAGGATCCCACTTCCAGTACCCACACTCTCCTCAGCAGAACTGCTATGAGGAATTAGTGAAATGTGAGCCAAGATCATTAAAATGAAATCGATTGTAACTAATTTGAGTGGCAATCAGCCCAATGCTCAGATTTCAAATGGGTAAAAAGGTATGAAGACCAATCTATCAGCTGGAATGCCCGATGGCTGCAATTCGGTTAACATGACAATTGGAAAAATCTCCCACCTCCCAAATTCATTGGGGATCACCCCAACGGGCAGGAATTAGCATCAGACACCATCGACAAGGTTTTGAAGATTCCTGATGACAAATCAGGCCTTGCGCCTGATGCAATGCCACTGACTGAATTAATGGCCCAGCAACTGATCATGGGCGGGTTGGATGTCCCAAACCTGTTCCCAACCAAATGGACCCACACTTATGTAGGGTGGCCTTGGGGGATTCCAGCTGCTTGTCAGGCTAAACGCCATCATGCCAACCATCAGAAATGCAGTCAAACCTCAGTTTGGACATTTGAGGTTGAACCAACAGTGACTCAGCCTGCTGCCAAATTCTTCGATGTCAGTTCCCAGTAAATTATATGTTCCCCATTCCCAAATAATTTACCAGTTAGGTCAAACTTGTGGGACCTGATCCTGGCTTGTTTTCCCTCCAAATCAACTACTATTTAATCAGTCACATTTCACACCGAGAAAATTGTTGGTCGATTTTTCTTCCTTAAATTTTCCATTAAAAAACCTTCCCCAAAATTTTGTTTTATATGTTGATAACTAAGTCGCCTTTTCCGCTGATGCTCTAATACTCCTCGGGGTTAATGGCCATGTTCATCTGGTATTTTATTTTGTGCTTGTACAAATTCTGGCTCACTGGCAGATATTGGTGGAACTCCTTTCCAGTTCCATATTTATCATATCTTCAGCAGTGCCTTGGGAATTGTGGTTTGCCACTTGGGTGCTCTGGCACTTTGGCTGGAAGGCCAGTCTAATTCTTACTTGCTGTTCGCCTGACAAATAAACACTGATGATTCTTCTTACTTGAAATGCACTTATTGCTACATTTTCGTTCAAAACACAAAAATACGCACTATTATAGACATGGGGGCCCCTGAGAACATAGTTTCTAACAGGTTGGTGGCTAAGCTTCAGTTGAAACAGGATGTGGACCATTGAGTAGTATATGGGACCATGAGGACGCATAGCACTGTATCTGAAGGAGCATATAGAATGTTGCCTTTATAATTTGGGTCAGTCTGGGCTTCCATTCCAGCGGTGATTCTGCCAAACAACAACTATGACATGTTAATTAGCGTGGCATTTATGAGGAAATTTGGTGTTGTGGTAAATATGGCAGAGGAAATCTTAATAATTTGGGACAACAGATACCCATTTATTTTACCTCCAGTGGAATCCCAACGGATCCATTACGCTCTAGTCAAATCAATTTAATGTACAGCAATGTAGTGATTCCTGTTTGATATCAATGAATGAAGCGGCGAACCAGAGCCCTTCCTAACCAGATTTATGAGTACAAAGGGATTCCGCTCTGGGCAGCGAGCACTTTGAGCCTACCGTCTGGACATCAGCGCTTGGTAGGAACTGAGCTCAAAATTGATGTCCCTAAATGGCTTTATGGGAATATTATGGTGCTTCACCAGCACTCACAGCTTGACCCACCTGTGGCTCTAGGGCTACTGCTACCTGGGAATGGGGAGGTGAAGGTACTGATAGAAAATTTATAAAAGGAGATGATAACTATCCAGCGGCACCAAGTAATGGCTTATCTACCATTTGCTCCTTTAGAGGAAGCTTGCCATATTCACAATTTTGAATCAAAAGAGGATCTCAGACTACCAACAAATTCATCATTCAGTGTAATGACAGTGGTTCCGCGGGAAGCACTAACTGGATTATCAGTGGAACATCAAGATAAGGATATAGCTTTATTTGAAAAATACCTGGATATTTTTGCATATGGTGATCATGATTTGGGGTGCGCCCAAGGGGTGGTACATCGGATAGATATGGGGGATCACCCTCCCATTCAATTGCAGCCTATTAGATGTTCAAAGGCGGCGGAAAAGATTGTCTCTGAAGAGGTAGATTAATTTAATGAAAATGGGATGCTAGAGCTGTCAAACATTCTGTGGGTATCATGATGCTCATTGTAAAGAATAATGATGGCATAAATAGGGTGGTTATTGACTATCAAAAGCTCAATAGCATAACAAAAATGATTCCTACCCCCTTCCACAGATTGATGACACGCTGGATCAATTGGGTGGTGCAAATTATTTTTCTTTCATGGATCTGATCTCAGAATACTAGCAGATTGAATTTCTATTGTCAGAATGGGAGAAATGTGCTATCATCACTTTGAAGGAATTATTCCAGCTGACACATATGCCACAGGGTTTGTGCAACGCCCTGACTACATTCCAGCATGCCATGGATACGATTTTAGTTGACTTGAAGCTGTCCTGCACCTTAGTTTACCTCAATGATATCAATATGTTCTTGCGGACATTTACATAGCACCTTGCCCACTTGGAATAAGTGTTCCACCGCCTCACTAATGCTAATATCAAAATCAAGCCTCAGAAGTGTCACTTTTTTAAAGAACAATTAGATTACCTTGGGTTTGCAGTGGATTCAAAGGGGCTTAAACTGCAGCAGGCAAAGGTGAAAGTGATAAGCATGATGACCCACCTAGGTAATAAACGGGATATTAAGTGTTTCTGGAGATGGTCGGGTACTACTGATGGTTCATTCCCAACTTCAGTTGTATTGGGGCACTGCTTTATGAGTTGTTAAAGAAAAAATTCAGCTTTTGATTGGAAAAAACAATGCCAAAATGCTTTTGATGTGTTATGAACTGCATTAGCAAACGCACCCATTTTGCAATATCCCAACTTTAAATTTTAAATTTTTAAATTTATTGCGGGGAAGGCCGACCATGGGATGGACACTTCCAAATATAACTCAGAAGAGACCAAACTTAGTACCAGGGGAGGCACCCCAGAGAAGCGATGCTATCTCTTGTTGCCAGCGGGAACGCCACTTATAGGGAGGGGTAGGAAACGTGTGAAGGAGCCATAGCCACAATTGAGCACGTGTGGAGGAAGGGGTCTGATTTGATGAACCAGACTGGGAACCAGGAGGAGACCAGCTGTCGGCAACGCGGTGGGAGGTATCCAAACATCCACACTTGAAAGTGGTCCACCAAATGGGACCAGAATCTGTGGACCACTTCTGGGAGGGTGGGTGTGGAGCCTGCGATGGCATCCAAGACAATCGTGTGGATAGTCCACATGGCGATTGCAACCACCAAAGCACGAAGGGAGGGAAGAAGGGGGGAATCCATTGATAGAGCGAACATATTTCTTGACAGACTGAAGGGATGCGTTTAATCCTGGCCCAGAAGACGTTGAACTTTGCGCCATATCACTTTAGAGGTAGGGCACTTCTCCAGGCGGTGAAACAGCGTTCCATACTGGCAACACACGATACAGGATGAGTGTAAAGCGTTAGAGCGCTCAGCTGTATGATACACCCGCCTCAGGCAGCGCCACACATGGGAGTGGACTTGAGGTTGCAACAGAGGATGGTGTACATATTTCCAGATATATTTTTGGGTCTCAATGGAGTAAGGGATGTCCATCATGTCCAGGTAGTCCACCCTGGATAGGACATGGGGTCGAATGAGGATCACGCCATCATGGATGGGTAGCCCCTGTACCTCTTGTGTGAACTGAGGAGAGGGGCGTCCTCTTTGGGTTGTATGTCCGCTAATACGAATTCTCCACTCAGCGCTCCACATGGAGAGTAGGATTCGTTTGTAGTGGGTTTTAGTCCCGTGAGGACCTGTGGCCGATATGTGTGAAGCGAGGTATTTCATCAGGGAGTGGGGGTTCGATGAATTGTTGAGGCCCAAGGCGCGGGAGAAGTTGGAGTGGGCTGCGCAGGACCAGTGTTGGGGGGGGAGTGTAGGGGTGGTGACGGCCACAATCCAGGTGCTCAGGATCTTGGCGGCATGGGCTTTGAAGTCAAGCAGGCCCATGCCACCATGATGTTGAAGGCCAAACATGACCTCTAGCCGCACTGGTGAAAGGCGGCCCGACCAAAGCCATCCTTGCAGCAAGCCGTACAAGGATTTGTAGAAGCTTGGGGAGAAGGGGATGGCATGGGCTCCAAACCAGACTTTGGAGAGGAGCATGGAGTTGGCTAAAACAATCCTGCCAGTAAGGGAAGTAGGGTGGGCTCTGAGAGAGGCGATTCGCTTCATCACGTTATCCAGAATATGGCACTCCATTACTGCTGACGCGTATCCGCCTGCCTCCATCCACACGCCCAGATGGCGGACAGGCCCTATGGTAGGACGTGGCACGAAGGGGAGCACCAGTGGGGCGGTGTGTTTTGAATTAGTAGGGCGAGAACGTGGGCGAGCAGATGGGCCAGGTTGGGAATTTTTTGTGGGGTCCAGCAGTTCTGAAACTGACCAAGGAGGATGATTTCGGTTTTGGAAGCATTCAGTGCCGCGTTGCTTACCCGGGAATACTCCTGGATGAGAGCTTCAAGCGCGCGTGCATCTTGATTATTAGACACCCTAACCACACAATCATCTGCGAATGCCATTATCTTGACTGGGGCTTGGCCTGGCACGTGGACCCCAGTGAGTTGGGCATTCACATTTCGCAGTAGTGGGTCAAGGCTGAAGTTGTATAAGAGTGGGCTAAGGGGGTCCCCTTGTCGCAAGCCCCTTTGAGGGCGGACTACTTCCGTTAGGAATCCAGGGCCACGCACTGCCATTGTTGCAGATTCTGTGAGCAGCATTACCCAGTTGATTAAGCGAGGGGGTAGGCGGAATTGATGGAGGCAGGCCCTGAGGTATTCCCAGTTTACTCTATCATAGGCCTTATGTTGGTCCAAGTATACAAGTGCCCCAGAGGCAGTGGACTGACATACATTAGCCACAGAGTGCAAGTTATCCCAAATCGACCTTCTAGGAAGAAACTGAATTGTTCTGGGGAGATGGTGGCAGATGCTACAGTCCCTAGATGGTTATCCATGATTTTTGTTAAAATTTTGGTGTCTGTGTTTGTTAGAGAAATGGGGCGCCAGTTGGCTAAGTCTAGCTTATCCCCTTTCTTGAAGAGTCTGACAGTGAAGACCTCATGTCCTCCTGGTAGGAGGCGCGTTTCCATAAGGCTTTGGTTAAGTGAGGCGAGCAGCAATGGGGATATACATTTGAAATATTTTTTGTAGAACTCATATGGAATGCTATCTGGGCCTGGGCAATTTTGGTTTGGTGCACCGTGAATAGCTGTCCATAATTCCTTCAGAGTAATCAAATTCATTATTTCCAGGTATCAGAAAATGGAGCAGATGTGGGCTCAGTCGAGAAATTCCGCCACTTCAGCTGGCTGAATTGGGTCAGATCGGTACAACTCAGAGTAATACTGTTGCATTTTGATTGCCACTTTGGCCGGTGTATCCGCAATGAAATTATCCAATCTTCGCACCTGTGTGCAGGCCATGCTCTGGCATGGTGCAAAACTTTTTTTAAAGAAATGTGCAGTGCACTTGTCGCCTTTTGTGATATGTGTGGCCCTGTACTGAACACAAACCCAATGTTTGTGTTGTCTTTCGAGTGCGTTGAGGTGGGCGGCTACCTCCACCCACTTCCATCCCCATGCATAGCTGTATCCTGTAACTGGGATGTTGGACTCCAAGTGTGCCAATTCTGCCAGAGCATGCGAGATAACCGCTGGTGTGGCTCGTGAGCGTCTGGAGGAGAGATGGCAAGAGTGGCAGATGGTGTCATCTTTGAAAGTTGCCCATGTGGATTTGGGGTCCGCACAAAATGGTACAACAAACTTTTTTGCCATAGTTGCCTCTTTTACCCACGTGGAAAATCCTGGCGACCTGAGCTTGGGGGGGGCGGATTTTGTACCAATATGGGGCCTTAGCAGCTGCGACAGGTAGGTGGTAGTTTAGCAAGACCAGTCAATGGTCGGAGAATTCCAATTTTGTTTTTGAAGTGGGAGATGTGGGGTTGGAATTTCGCCAGCATTAGAATAAGGTCGATGTGGGTCATGGACCTTAATTGGCCGTTGTGAACGTGGGGCCGCGTCATGTTTTTGAGCAGCGGGGCATGCTGCAGCAGCACCGTGTGTGTGTGTGTGTGTGTGTGTGTGTGTGTGTGTGTGTGTGTGTGTGTGTGTCCCATCCATTAACCTGAGGGTGGCTTTTAGAACGCATAGTTCTATGTGACCCTGGGGGGCGTGGGGTGAGGAAGGCCACCGGTCCATTGGTGTGTTTAGCCAACAGTTCATGTTGCCAACTATGAAGGAGTCTAGGGGTAGTGGGAGGGATTTGACCGATGAGAAAAATTCCTGATGCTCACATGTACCATTTGGGGCATAGATGTTGACGATTGCATGTGCTACGTCGGCCCACAAGAAGGTGACAACAAGCACTCGGCCATTTAGGAATGTCTCTGAGAATAAAAATTTGAAAAGATTTTTTCCAAATTAGCACCCCACAGTGCATCGACCAAAAGAATAGGGATGGGAGGAGCATTGTTTTCCAAGCTTTCTTGGAACCTCATGGACAGTGGGACTCCTGGATGGCCAGGATATCTACGGGTAAATTGTGTTGTAAAAAACTCAGTTTCCTAGCCCAGGATGGGGAGGCCTTGAGTCTGGCAATATTCAACGTCCCTAGAGTGAAGGTTTCCCCCATTGCACCTTAGGTGTGAGGGGGTGGGCACCCGGGCCCACCATCATCTTCTAGATCCCCGCGGGCCTTCACAGCAGCATGGGTGTTAGCAGCAACGCTATCAGAGTTTTTGTTGATTTTTGCAGAAAGAGTCACATTGGCTTAAGCCTTTGCTTTTTGTTTTCCTGACGTCGGACAAATTTTTTGCAGTGCAGGTGAGTTTGGTGCACCGTTGAGTGGGCCAAATTTTTTTTTTTCAGTTGGGATGGGTCCCAAGTCAGTTTCAACTGGAGCTTGGGTGCAATGATTGGGTGAGATCAAATCTCCCATCGGATCCTCAGATTGAGTGGCCCACTCGGTATGGGCTTCCCAATCTGAATGGTTGATGGATTCCTGAGTTGCTTCCACCGCGAAGGTCTCCATGTCCTCCTGGCGTTGTGAGTGTGGGATAGCGGTGGTGGCTTTGGCCACATCCTTGGCCGCGGCCCTATGGGCCTGCTTGGACTTCTTCCGCTCTTGTGGGGTGATAGGCTTTACCAGTAGGTAGCAGCCTTGTGATCCCCACGGGAAGGCCTCCTTGGTGCTTGCAGTTGGTTCATAGTGCGCCTCTCCGCTGGCCATGGCTGCCGAGGGGTGCTCTTGGAATGTGACGCCCTCCTTGATGGGGCATGCATGTGCCTTATGGCCAAACGCATCACAGTGGGTGCAAATGGGGGGCGCGCTGTCCACGGTCACCCAGAATGGGTGGGTGGTATGCCCTGTGATATCAATAAAAGTGGAGTGCGGGATCTGGGTTAGGTCCTTTGCGATCTCCTCAGTTGGGGTCAGAACTGTGATGACTTTGCCGGTGCACAGGTGTGGCATCAGTGTAAAGCATTGCATTTTGAAAGATTGTATTTCGCCATATATGGCGATACCATCTTTCAGGTGTTGTTCCAAATTGTCACGTTTTACCGTAGTAGGCAAAAAGTCAAACGTGAGGAAAATTTGGTTTGATTTTGTTCATCTGGTGCAATTAGTTTTGATGACCCGTTGCCCTTTGAGGAGGTCAACCACTACGCGCACCGCTGCAGCCTCATCTGCTGCCATTTTACTTTTGAAACCTAGGTCCAGCCAACTGTGTGACTTGAAGTGAGGTGCAACGTACACCGCGGTCAGGAAAATTGTGTGTACATCTTCACAAAATTTTTCCCATAAGGCCATTTTTTGGATGTCCAGAAACACGCAGACTCCAAATTCCACCGACAAAAGTGGCTGGGAGTGTGGCGTGTTGATGTACTGGTTGCATCGTGCTTGCCATGCGAGTATCTCCAGGGAAATAGTGACCGCCAGTTTCTTAGTATTTTTGTCAATTCCGCCAGATTCTCCGGGGCATTTTTGAATGTTGGAGGCCGCGGGCCTTCCACCTGCTCCTCTTACCTTGCTTGCCCAACTACTTCCAGACATGGGCGCAGACTAATCTCCTCTGTGAGATTATTAAACTAGATTCAGTCTTGAATTGAATAGGTTGCAATAGTGATTGCAATGAGAAAGAAAAGTGCAATATCCCAACTTTGAAAAACAATTTATAGTACAAATGGATGCATCTCTCTCCGCTATAGGGAAGTATTTCAGAAGGACGATGACGGCGTGGAGCATCCTGTCGCGTTTTGTAGTTGAAGATTGAACTGTCACAAATGAAACTACACTGTGACTGAGTGGGAGTGCTTGGCAGTATTCTACGCTTACAAACAGTTTCTAAGTATATCTACATGCGGTAAGATTCCAAGTAGTGATAGATCACCCTTCCTTGCACTGGCTGCAGAATCTGCGTGAACTGGAAGGATGGCTCGTGCATTGGGCACTAAAGCTCCAGGTGTACGATTTTGAGATTATACACCATCTGGGAGCAAAACATCGAAATGTGGATTGTCTTTCACGATTGCCAACGGTTGCTGACACGGTGGATTTAGCCAACATAATGTATGAGAAGATGGTGTCCAACAAAATACCATGATTAGCCACCACAGGTGATCAAGGTATTAGACAGAATCAGGTAGGATACTTTTCTATGTGAGGGGGAACTATATAAGTGGATTGTAGAATTGACGCTGAGTCTCTAAACCTTTGGCTAGACCCACAATTATTATGGATGCTCATTGGGCTGTAGGATATGGAGATTGCAGAAAACCTTGGAGTTTTTTGACCCCATTACTACTGGGAGAGCATCATTATGACATATTGGAAACAGTTAGTTGTTGCCATCAGTGTCAATTGGAAAAGCTGTTCTGCAAGAAAGCCACATAACATCTGGTCAAGCCCCACTTCGCCTGGCACACCAATTCCATTGATGTAGTGGGACCTCTGCCAACTAGCGACAATTGATCTAAGTATATAATCGTTACCATTGATCATTTGACTCAATGGGTGGAGGCCAGGGCTATTAATGACTTGGGAGTGATCACCACTGTCAAGTTTATTATGGAGTGTGGTATACAGCGACATGGATGCCCGCAATCCATTCTAATGGACAATGGAACCAATTTCACTTTGCACATACTGCCAAAGTTGAACGAGTTTATGGCGATCCACGGGGTTTTGACCACCCCTATCATCCAGAATCAAATGGAATACTGGAACGGGTCAACGGA
>JAKSZP010012774.1:0-18708 GCA_022478985.1 Massospora cicadina
GAACTGGCCTCGGACTTCAAGCTTTTCCTTGGTGAATGCCCCTGGAGGGTGTTGGAGCCCAAAAAGGAGGAGAGGGTAATGTCATGTTTACATGACTGAATTGAGGGGTAGCAACTGGCAAGATAAGGCTGGACGTCAGGAGTCCAAAAAGGTCATGCTGCAGGACCTCCCTGACTTAAATTCCACCTTGGACCAACGCTGGGTCAGGAAGATATGCTCAGGTTTAGATGAAGTGCGTGAGCACAGCCCTGTGTTATGGAAAAGGAGTTAGAACGGACTTGTTACCTTTTTTTTAGTACTAGATGAACGGACATGTTACCTTTTTTTTAGTACTAGATGAACGGACATGTTACCTTCTTAACAATGATGGTCTGGTTTGGTTGCTTAGAGAATGGGGGTTTAAAACCCTTTCAATTTACAACATTTCCAAATTGGTATGGCTCAGCTTTCAATCAATCACTCAAATTCATTTTGATCTTGAGCTACATTACCCTGTCTGATGGTGGGGTGCGCTGATTGGTTCATTTATGCTTGGAACCATTTTCCCCAATTGATGACTTGCACTTATTGTTTAGGGTGTGGTTCTCAAGACAACTTTCCTCAGTTGTTGTCTTATAATAAAATTTCTTATTCATAAACTTTTTTAAATTTATGGTTACTGGGTCAACCCTATGTGCAGACCTCCTTGGGGAGGTCTTTAACAACTTTGGCCGTTGTATTTTCACAAAATAACTACAAGATCAAGTGCATTATTGTGCCCCTTGGTCTCCTCCATATTGAGGCACACAAACCATCCAGAACAGATCTTTGCTTGGTTATGAGCTCCCCCGTGGGGTCCACCCAAGTCTTGTTGTTTGTTCGCCATTTATTAATATATACCACGTTGAACACCCTTGCCCTGTGTTACTTCGGCTCTAGCACCCTCTGCAGGGCTATGCTCCCCATAAACTGATGACGAGTTCCATGGCATTGTGGCTGTGCACTGCGCACTACCTTGCTGGGAATGAGAGAGTTAAAGGCACTCTTTTGACACACAAAGAAAATGTCTCATCCTCCTTTGCTTCCAGAAGTTGGATGATACTGTTTGACAGTACAAAATGGAACATTCCAAACGGGGCAACCTTCAGATTCCTATAAATATCAGAAGCTTCAAACAAACATATATTTTTTTATAATTATCTATTCTAAATAAGTTTCCTTATTCTAGGACTTTTACTGAGGTAAATCAGCAAGACTTAGCCATCCTAATAGTTCTGGCCCTTTGCTGTATTTAAGTAAAATAAACACGTCCAGCTTAAGCAACTTTGAAGCCTATTCCTTTTCTTGGCCCACATATTAACTGTGCCAATAGGGATGTTACCAAATCCTTCACATATAATGAAGGTCCCTCATTATCTAGATGGGCCATTTTAGCTATATAATTCTGGGTTTGGTCAATTATTTAATCAACAGGAGTGATCTTTGTCTAAGGCTTGGCTCTTCTTTAACTCAGCTCATATCTGGACTGGCTTGATCATAGGCTCCCCTGAGACTAGTGGTTATCTAGTATAGTGTAAATGAAATTTCCAAAAATATTTAATTTTGTTACTATAAGGGTAATAAGATTTTTATGTTTTTAAATGCTTTACTAAAAAAACCATTAGGAGTTATAAAAGATACAATTAACATAGTTTTATCTAAGATATAGTAATACATATAAGCTTTAATCTAAGATAATAGTGTAAATATCAATTAGAAATACAATCAAAATCTATAATAATCACCATATCTATCTACTACACAAAAGATATGCAACTTAAGATTAGTAGCTTTGCAATGCGTTAAGGAACTTTTTTTAGCTCTAGTGGCGCCCAACCCAAAAAGGGGGACATTAATGCATATTTATTTTCGATAACCCAAACAAAGGGAATATTTCTAACAAAAATTCCTAACATGGCACCTAGGCTAATAGTCTAAGACGCCATATCAGATGAGGAAGGGGGATTGAGGGATCTCCATACAGCGTGTATTAAAGGACACACAAGAGGGCAGACAGAAGTGGAGTTGGGGTATCAGAAGCATGGGGTTTAAGGTTTAATGAACATTTTTTTTGAAAAGCATCTTTTCAGGTAATAAACAATATAAAATTGCAATATAATACTGTACTTTAGTATATCAAATAAAAGCTCATAAGTACAAAAACTATTCAAGGAGAGTCAACTTTAGAACAAATATACCACGCTGAATTTTTTTGGAAATTAATGGTTTAACCCTGTTTTAAGTCAAAACCATACCATAGTGCTAGCAGGAACCACCCTGCTAGGATGTCCACCCCTATACCTTAATATATAGGTTTTTTGTTTGAATATACTTTTCAACTTGATATGAAACATATCTACCCATTTGTATTCTCTTTATACATTGATTTTATATAACAACCTCATGTAACGTTATAAATTATTGCAATTATATAATTAGTTATATCTGATAACATAAACTTTGATATTTAAATTAATATAATACAACATCAAATACTAATCACACTATATATTAAACTTGATATGTAGTACTAATATTAATGCAATATTTATATAGCGTTAAAACAGATGTTAAATATGTGTAGATTGATTAAAAAACTATGGAAACTGGTATGCAATAGATTGATGGAATACAATACAGAATGTATGGTCTTATGTCACAGCTATCAAGTTGGACAGAACGCTTGCACCCCTTTAGGACTAAGAGAGGCACCAACCCCAGGCCTTGCCTCTCACCGGGCTTATTGATATAGGGCACACCCTAGAGAAGAGATAGGAGGCGGCTATCCCTCCTTGTTTATCCCAACTAACCCCATAATATACTCCACAAATCTAAACACATCATTGTTGCTGAATCTTCAGAGCATCATGTGCATGATATTGAAACGCTGTTTAAATTTTAAATTTATGGTTATAATAAGCGTTACTAAGGCAATCCCTCCTCCCCCAACAAACAATTTAACCCAGATAACCATTGTCTGTAAAAGATAAGATACCTGAGCAACTCCAGAGGATAATAATTTCTTAAGAAATTTGTACTAAAAAGTCTAAACAAAAGTGACATAAAAGAGGCTTCAAATGCGCCAATGAAATTTCAAGGATGCAATGCAGAATTAGACAATCAAAACTCTGATTTAGACAACTGAATCATAAATTGTCTTATTGAATCTTAAAGAAATTATTTTGTAAATAGTACAGGCATGTTTCCATGCACTTGAATCTTAATAAGCCACCGCTCACATTCCTTAGGTATAATACCCAACAGCCTGCACATTATAGGTCGGTGAGTGTCATGGAAAAAACCACAAATATACTGGAGGATGATTCCTCGCCCTCTGGAAAGAACCCTGTCAGTATATAGCCTCTACAAGATTTGTAATTAAAATATAAAAATGAGGATAAGAGAGATAGTCTTTCTTTTTTTAGACAACAAAGACTTCATAATTTACCAGTTGGTCAAGATGGTGTCACATGCAATAAGTTTATATGATGAATGAAGCGATTCAGTATGTGAAGAAGATGATCCTGACTTTAAAGAATATATAATTTGACCACCTTTATACCTTTGGTGGTGTGAAATATTTTGTGATTAACCAATGATGAAGTAATTCCATCATAAATGACCAAAAACCACAAACCAAGAAAGAAAATGAAAGAAATAAAATTTTCCATATGAATATTACCAAAACATCAATTGATCACTATTGAAGGTCAATTGAAACCATGAAGTGAGGCGCATCAGAGCAGTGTCATTGTAAAAATCCTTATATGATTATCATATTACCAAATTTGAAGAGGAAGCAATAACCAAAAGTGGTATTACATCCCCACACCCAGAAGCAGGTATTTAGCAAGGGACCACTATACATCCTGGTTTAGGATGTTCACTGCGAGACAGAGCTTATTGATACAAGCATAAGTAAAATGGATGCCACCATCAAGTTAAAGATCAAGATGAAACTGACCAGAGGTTCATACAACCTCTACAATATCGCCATACCACATTACTAATGATTATCAATTAACATTTACATTATATCTTGAATTTATACAAGAAGTGTAAAAATACTTTGATTCTATTCTAGTGAAGAAGCCTTTACCACTTAATCTCAAGTTTATCCTTTGTTTTCCACTTGTATTGGGTTTAAGTGAGGATATCACCAGTAACCAATTTGTATCTAAAGAAAAAGATACTTGTGAGTAGCACACCTTTGTTGCCAATAATGCCAAGGGAGATATTGGTCAAGGTTTCTGTTGAGTCTTTTGTTAGGCCAACGTATTGAAGATATGTCTAAGAGTATCAGTATGATTACGCCAATCAGGTGATGAACAGTTCCAACCGGCCAACAATGCTACATTGAGGTATCACCAGAAGAAGATTTACTCAGTGAGAACTATTATTCCCCTTCTGAAGGTCGCCTGGTGTCTAATCTATGTGAAACAGAATTTCCACAGAAAGTCAGCCACCCAAATTAAGCAAGTAAGGACTGACAAGCTGACTGTGGCGCTTACTGCAAAGGGTGACACCATTAGACCAGAGTGAAAAACATGAGATTCTTCAAGAACAGATTAACATTGAAGATATGGAAGCCTATTATGGTGAATTTCTCTGAACTCCTGACGAGAGAGGAGGAGACCATCCATTAAAAACCCCAAACATTGGAACTAGAGGTATCAAATTTAAGAAACTAACATGAGCATGTCAGTGATACCATAGAATAGCCCGCAAAGCTTCCACACTAGAATAAAACCACCATTAAAGAGATTGAGACAGACTTTCATTCCTTGAAAACAAGAACACTATGAACATCTGCACCTTGAACAATCATGTTATGCAATTGAAACAGCATGGATCCATGTTGTACACCTTTTACAAGTGTAACAATTGACAATTGTACATGAATCTCATAAGGTTGGGAAGTATGAGATTCATGTGTGTCGATAGTTGCAATTCCATTATTCTTTGTAAGATTTTCCTATTTGGGTTGATGACGGAATAAAATCAAATATAAACGTTTATTTAATTGGTTGTGCGTTCTGAGGTTCCCCTCTGTTTCTCCATCAAGTTGCCTGGATGCCATCAATTCTGGAGGCTTTTGCGCCCCTCATTACCCACAATTCATTTAGCCTTTTTAAGAAAAGTATTTCAAAGCGAGGTCAGCCCATTGGACCTCACTTTGGAATTATATTCTGACTTTGAGTCTTCTCCCAATAAAGGTCGCTATTCACTGGATTTGTTTTATTTAATTTTATTCATTTAAAACAGGATTGGGGGTGCGGATGGCGGTGTGATGAGGAGGAGAGGAAAGGGGGTGGATGCGCCAGGATCCTTTTAAGAGTGGCCTTGCCCTGGTGAGAGGGGAAGGAGCCAGAGTGGCCCGAGGTGACAGAGGTCAGTTGACCACACCTCAGCCGGGTAACCCTGAGGCAACAGAGGCTGTAGAGATGCACCTTGGCCTGGGGGCCCAAGGTGACAGAGGCTGGTGCACCGCACCTCGGCCTGGTATGCCCAGCAAGGCCATCCATTTGGACAGGACCATTTGGAGTTGGTACAGCCACATATTGGGGTGGTGGTTTAGGGCTGGTGGTGGGCTGGGCCTTGGGAGCCCCATACGTACAACAAGAATCTGGTTGATTTGAAAGCTCAAATATGGGGTGTACAACTGCCAGACCCTACATCATCTTGAGAACTACTCAGTTATAACAACAATCTTGGTTACTCAATTGACTGCCACTGTCAGAGACGTAGCTGAGAAAGATTAGACTGGGCTTCCAATCAGGGTGTGTGAATACCCAGTGGAGAGCCCAGAATGCCAGGGGCACAGCGGTCTGATTGACTTGGAGGAGTGGCAGTTCTAGTGTGGACATGAAGAAAGTAAAAGTTCAATAATGTACCAAAGGCCTAAAGGCAAACCAAATGTCTGTGATGGGGGCAACCGCGGGTCTTGTGGGGGCAACCCAAGGGCGGAGGCAGGGAGAATAACAAATCCCTAGGGTTTTGCGGTTGCAGCCCTTCAATTTTTATAAATGAGTGTCACAGATTGACATAGAGCGTTTCAGGTTCCGTTGTGAGGTCAGTTGCAAAAATGAAGTGCAAAGGGGGACTGAGCAGAGCAATGAGGCCAATCTCTCCCTGAGAGGGGTGCACCAGGCTCCCAGGCGAACAAGATCTTTTGCATGAGGGTTAGGTGGGGGTCCAGACTATGGCAACGATAGAGTGGGGTTTCTCCAATGCTGTTCAGCCAGCGATTGACTTCTGGCGAGACAGTGGCATGGTGGAGAGCCAGGTTAGAGACAAAAAGATGAATGATAGTGGCAGGATAGAAAGATGCATCATCTGGATCATATTTGTTTTATGAGATTTATGATGATCTGCTGGGTGGCAGGGTCAATTAACTGGACAACCCAGTCAATGATCTTTGTGACAAGAGCTAGAGCTGCAGCGCTTAGCCAGATTGATTTGCGGAATTTTTTAAAGCTATAAAGATGGACAGAGTCTGTAAAAGGTTGAGTGATAACAGGGTTTTATTATCGCTACAGGTGAGATAGTAACAATAAACTAACAACAGCTCCTGGTAGGGGCTGTTGCCTTATGAATTGGAGGAAACATTGGGGAGAGGAATCAAGGGATTGGTCCCTTAGGATCTGGCAGTGGGCTCCAATCGGCTAAGGAAATGGTGGGCAGGGTAGTATTTGAGACCCTAATAAAAGTCAAAAAACTTTTATAAATTTTTCCCAAATTTTTGGGATCATCAGTTGACAGTGCCAACCTGGGACCTGGCCACTTGAGTTGGGATGGGAATGCGTCCTGAACTGCCCAAATCCATTCCAGAGGGTTGGGACAATTGGGCCAGCTCACTCAACATTCAGTCAGGAGCCTGAATTGTGGCTCAATTCAATTTTTTGTCCCAGATAGCCTGGACTAGCTTCTCTGGCCAGAACAGGCAAACTGGGCCTCAAAGCTAACTTGCTCTGTTTTTATAAATTTTTGGCAAAAATTTGCCAGGGGTTGTGTGAGTCCCAGTGGCCTGCCTGTGGCCCCTGGACTGGGCAACCTCTATAAAGGCCCCCTCTATCATCTTTGACAGGGTAGAAGAGGGGGAGAGGCAGGGTTGAAGAATCCTTAGAGCAGAGAAGTGACCCAGCGCTCATCCACCACATGAGCTAAGTCACTTAACTGTGTAACAATCGGTTTTCATCAATTGTTACATTTCAGCTCAGATTTGGATTTTCTGAATCCTGAGCTGATTTGTTTAGAAAAATTAAGCTTTGGGTCAAGTTTGGGCGAGGCCCCAGAAGGGCGACCTTTAAGGTTGAGCCCATAAAATTTCAAACTTAATTCAGAATTCTTCTTCTGGAGTTTCTTCTCAATCTGGGCTACTCCTATGGCTTTGAGATATCCTTACCTTGTCTTATAGTGGATTGTGGCGCCTAACTATCAGGATATGCTCAAGAGTGGCGTTTTTATTTGAAAATATATAAAATAAGGTTAATTCTGGGGTTTGATACCTCACTTACCTATTTCATCTTTTTTCTTGTTCCAATTTCCCTAGTTAAGAAAATTAGTTGTCCAACCTCATACTAAATAATCTCTTAGGCGTCAAAGATCGTGCACAAATCGAGGGTAAGATGGTGATTGAGAACTGGGAGTTTCCTGACCATGACATTCTTTTATTGAACTGCATGTGCATTCTGCATGCCACCAATCCCTAGTTCAGCTGACCTCAGTGTTCATGTCAGGTCCTAGTTGTCAAGTAACCAGAACCAGTGGGAGTCAGTGACTGATGGCCAACCCAGGACCTGAGGTGACTGGCAGTGCTAAAATCCCAGTGGGGCCTCCCACTCACCAGGGATTTGGTGGCACTGAGTGGAACTGTCCCATCAGGGCTCCCTCACCAACGGACAGTACACCTGGAAAGGGGACAGCTGTCCAGTCGCGCTGGACCATGTGCCCCTCCTGCAGTTCAGTTGGAAAAAGCGCTATTCTGTCAGGATAAGAACCATCTCCAACTGGAGCGTGGGAAGGGGGCGCATCCCAAACAAGTGCTTGGCGTTCTTTCCCATGTTAGGTGAGATGATTCTGGCAACCCAGTCCCGATTTTCCCTTACTGTTTCTCTTTTCCCATGAGGTGCCCAGGTTATCCAGGCTAATTTTCCTGGGGCGAGTTACCTTGAGCCCTAGGAAGCCCTCATGGTGGCGGCCTCCCACTGTGGGGCCCCTCTTTGGGGAGGGGCCCTTCTTTAGTGGGGGGTGATGTGACAATTAGTTTTGATTGATCATTACATTTTGGCTTGGGTTCAGATTTTCTGAATCCTGAGCTTCTTTTTTAGGAGATTTTTAGTTTTGGGTCTAGTTTGGGCGCTGGGTTGTGCCTCACCTGAACTATTGATTAGGCTTGCAAGAGCCTAATCAATGGTTGGCCGAGTCCATGGAATGGTGACATTTAAGGTTGAGCCCATGCAACTCTAAACTTTGTTCAGAATTCTTCTTCTGGAGTTTCTGCCCCGAGATGGGCTACTCATGTGGCTTTGAGGCCACGCTTACCTTGTCTTATGGCGGATCGTGTCACCTAACTATTGTGGTTTGCTCAAGAGCAGCATTTTTATTTGTAATAATAAAATAAGCTTAATTACAGGGTTTGCTACCTTACTTACCTATCTCATCTTTTTCCTCATTCCAAGTTACCCTAGTTAAGAGATTTAGTTGTCCAACCTCATGCTGGATAATCTCTTAGGCGTTAAGGATTGACACTAAATTGAGGGCAATATGGTGATTGGGGACTGGGAGTTTACCCGACCATGACAAACTGTGACAGAGGGTCCACATGGGGCTTTAGACCCCTTTTGCTCCTGAAGGGATGCTGGTTCCTATCCATGCACAGGGGCTGGTCCCCAGGACTTAAAATATCCTTTCCTTTCTTCAACTAGGAGGATCCCCCCACTGGGAGCGTTGACCAGTGAATAATCTTGTGCTTCTCCAGGAGCTCGATGGCGAGGATGGCGTCATTCTTCTGGGGGACAAGGGCTGCAGGGTAGGATGCGTGGAATTCCTCCACCAGTTCCTTGCAGTTTTAACAATCATGCGCACTCACCCCCGCTGTTTTCATATGAGGAGTAGCCCTTCCAGGCGACCAGTTACTGGACAGATCGGCGAGACCTCCAGAAGGCAATAATGGCCTCCACCTCCGCTTCTTGGGAGTCCCTGACAACAATGAGCTCAGGGGAAGTTGGCCTTCCCCCTTAAAGGGGGACAGGAGTGAGGTGTGGAAGACATTGTGTGTTTCCAGTGCGTGGGCAGTTTCAGACAGTAGGCCCCATTGCCCAGATATTCATCAACCTCAAAGGAAACTGAGCGTTTGGCTGCCAACTTCCAGGTGGGAGCTTTTAGAGGGAGTTCCATGTTTCCAGCATGACAAGTGAGCCAACTTCAATCTCATTTTTGTGGAGACGTTTCTGGTCAGCAAACTTCTTGTAGTCCTCGATGGCCTTTGTCAAGTGTTCACAGACCAGGTTTTATGTCTAGTGGATTAAGTTTACCCGGTCCTCCGCCACTGGAACTGCCAAGGAGAGCCAGGGGCCGATTTGGAAGGTGTTGTATCCCAGGGTGGCTTTAAAGGGGGAGAAATTGGTTGAAGAGTGGATGGAGTTGTTGTATGCTAACTGTGCTAGGGGCAGGTCCTTAGCCCAAGTGTCTTGTGAGGCAGTCACATAACAACACATGTACTTCTCCAATACCTGGTCACCCTCTCAGTCTTCCATCAGTCTGGGGGTCGTAGGCGTTGGACCTGCAGGGCTTAATGCTGAGGAAGGTCAACAACTCCTCATAAAACTGGGCAGTGAACTAAGGGCCCTATTGCTTAATATCTATGTGAGGAGGCCAAACATGGTAAACACGTGGTTGACGAAAAACCTCACGGTCTCCACCGCATTTATAGATGAGAGGCAGGGGATAAAGAGGGTTAGCTTGGTAAATCATTTGAAGACTATTATGATGGCATCCAAGCCACATGAGGGTGGGAGTTTCACAATAAAGTCAGCATAAACTGAGGTCCATGGGCCCTCAGCCTTCTAAAGGTGGTGTAACTAACCCTCCTGCGTGTGTGCTATAATTTTGCAAGTGCATAGGTGATGAAACTGGCAATCCAGGCAGGAACATCTTTGGAGGACCCCAGCTAGTTGTAGGTTTTCTTGATAAGGTCCGCGCACTTCTTGGCACCAGGGTGACCTACCTCTGGGAGGACGTGGTGCTCCTCAATGACCCAGATGCACAGAGAGTATGGAACCCAAACTCATTCACGGAATCAGATTATACCATCCCACAGGGTGTAAAGAAACTCTTTTGGCATTTGGACAATAAATCTTCATATAGCTCAACCCCTGCCAAGGAGAGGACCTTGGAGAGAGGTACTACAGTGGTGAGCTCTTGGAGGTCCTCCCCACCATCAGGTGACAGGGAGGGGTTTTGACTTAGCATGAATGGTAATACATTCAGGGGTCCCTTAATGAACCCATACTTAAAGTGGAAACCACAGAGGTCTTAATAGGTGCGGGTTTGGCGATGCTTCAGCTTCTAGGGTTTGCGGTAATCAAGCAGGACCTTTTTGTCCATTCAGACGATAATTTCGTGCTGGGCGCCCTGCAGGAGTATTGCCAGTGGGTGAGTGACCAAACCGCTGCCCCCAACTCCTTGTCTTAGATGGGCCAAACTTGCTTAGTTATGGTGAACTTGCTGGAGAAATAGGCTACAGGGTGTTCAACCCATTTGTGCTCATGTAGCATCACAGCGTCTACCGCCACTGAGGAAGCATCGCAGGATACTACAAAGGGGCAAGAGGTATCCGCGTGGTGGAGAACTGGGGCTGTCAAGAAGACCTTTTTGATAGCCTCAAAGTCCTGTTGGCATCTGGGGGACCACTTGAAGGGAACATTTTTACTGAGAAATGTGGAAGACGGGGTGCTGCCAGCTGAGCAAGGACCGAGGAAATCTTCTACAAAAAGTTTATCATGCCAAGGAAACTGCGAAGTCGTTTTTGTGTAGTTGGGGTGGGCCATAACTGGATGGCCTCAAGCTTTCAGGGAGGAAGCACATAGTCATCCTTCAAAACTAGTTTGCCTAGAAAGGTTACCTCTTCCTTGAAGAATTTGTACTTGAAGTGTTTTATGAAGAGTCCAGTCTTGTAAAGGGCCGCCACCACATCTTCAAGATCTTTTGCATGTTGTTCTGTGGTGGAGGAATGGACTAAGGTATCGTTGCTTTATTCAACGTCGCATAATAAATGAATATCCCCCAGCAAATCATCAATGAGGCACTTGAAAATTTCTGGGGCATTTTTCAACCCAAAGGGCATCACCCTAAACTGGAAGAGACCTCGTCAGGTGTGAATAGCTGTGAGCCACTTCTTCCCCCTTAAAACCATCACCTGATTGAAGGCATTAACCAGGTCTAGCTTTGAGAAGATGCGGGACTTGGAGATAGCCTGGGAAATGGACTGTTCCAGGGGCAGGGGGTATGGATCAGGGACCATGATGTTGTTCAGGTGAACGTAGTCAACACAGGGGCGCAGGGAGCCATTCGACTTCCTGGAAAAGTCTATGGTTGAGGCGATGGGGGAAGAAGTGGCTCACAGCTATTCACACCTGACATGTCGTCCATCCAAATCCCCAGGGCCTTTTCCTCTTCCTCTGTGTATGGGTAGAGGGGGCAGTTGATATTGACAAGGGTGACTGTCAACTGAAATGACAGGTCATATTCTGAGTGAGGGAAAACTTTACCGCCAGAGACATATCAAAAACGTCCTTGTATGTAGCGAGAATGGAATGGAAGTCTGGGAGGAGGTCTGTTATGGTAGGGTCATGAGGAGAGATTGAGCCAATTGAGGGACCAAAGGAAAGAGTATTCAGCAGAGGAACTCTCCACTCAGCTTATGATTCATGAATAGAAGGGAGTTACTTTTTCAGGTTGATCCTAACCTGCTGGAGACGCCACCAGCCCACTCCCAAAATCAAAGGATATAACAGATCCTGTACTGACAAAAAATGGTTGAAAAATTCAAAGACATGAATGGAGAATTGTAGGGGGCGTTGAATGCCATGGCACTTCAGTGGCTCAAATGAGGCGCCTGGGATAGATGAAGCTTCCTCCATCACCAAGTCTAAAGAACGCGCTACACTGAGGTCAATGAAGTTTCCCACCACGCCTGTATCAAGAAGGCTTGTATGGTGACTTCACTTGACTCTGAGTGAAAATTAGTCAGAAATAGAAATTAGGCCTAATCATTATTGGGAAGAGCAAGGTAGAGAGCAGTAGAGGCGGGAGCATGGCCCATGATGAGGAGTGGGTGATTGGGAGGCGTGGGGTTGGGCTGCCCCAGAGTCAAAAATGACATATCCTCTTCATCCCAGATGTGGAGGCGACGTTTCATGAGTACACCTGCTCCCCCTCCTCGGGGGAGGAGCAGGGGTCCAGAAGAAAGATAACGGCACAGGAAGAATCTGGATTGGGATCCCGGGGATCCAGTAAAGTGGCATCATGGGAAAGTGTAGAATCAGGGGAAACAGCCAGCGGCTGCTTCCACAGAGGGGGGACATCGGAGGTGAGCTCAGCAGGGGGTAGAGGACTGCAAAACTGGGAGGCCACTTCCATTTTCCGTGGCCATTGGCTGAAGGAGGAGGGGCAGCACATGGCACAACAAGGGCAGCAATGGATAGCTGGGTACATGGAAAGGTCTGGTCCCAATAAAGCGGGCTACAGAGAAAGCAACCTCTTAAGACCCAGAAAGCGGGTCCTAGAATGGGTGGATGGCAGAGGATGGGTTCAGGGTGGCCTGGAAGGCCTAGACCGTAATCTCTGGAGGGATTGGTACAGAGGGGGATAGCATGGAAAAAGCTTCAACAAGGGAGGACAGGTCTACAACTGCCTGTCCCAAGTTGAAGAGGCGGATGAGGCGTGAGGGTCTTGACTCATGGCCTGATGTCAGGCAAGCAGCAAGATAGAATTAGACCGGCCTGCCAGCCTAAGTGCCAGAGCACTCAAACAGCAAACCAGAATGCCAAAGGCACTGCTGCTGGTATGATGGATATGAAACTGAAAAAAGGAATTTCGCCAATAACTGCCAGTGAGCCAGAATCTCATACAGGCACATAATAAAATACCAGACAAATATGGCTGTTAACCCCGAGGGGCATGTGAGTGTCAGCGGAAAAGGCGGTTTATTTTTTCAACATAAAAAACTAAATTTTTGGGAAAAGGTCTATTAATGAAAAATTTAAGGAAGAAAAATTGACCAACAGTTTTTTCAGTACGATACAACTGATTAAATAGTGGTCGATTGATGAGGAAACAAGCGGGATTGGGTCCCTCAAGTTTGACCTAACTGGAGAATTATTCAGGAATGGGGGCAGATAAGCTCACTGGGAACCAACATCAAAGGAATCGGTGGCAGGCTGAGTTGCTGTCAGTTTGACCTCGAACGCCTGAACTGAAGCTCAACTACATTTCCATCAATTAGTGTGATGGCGTCTGGCACAACAAGCAATGGGAATCCCCCAAGGCCACCCCATGTAGGGGCGGTCCCAATTGGTTGGGAATGGGTTTGGGATGCCCAACCCGCCCATGCCCAGTCGCTGGGCCGTTTATTTGGTCAAAAGCATTGCATCAGCCGCAATGACTGATTTGCCAGAAGGGAGCTTTGAACTATCATTAACGGTGTCTGATGCTGCTACATGCACATTGGGGATCATCCCCGATGATTTTGGGAGGGGGTTAATTTTGATAATTGTGGTGTTGGCCAAATTGAAACTGTTGGCAATTCCAGCCAATGAGTCAACCTTCATTCCTTTTCAACTATGTGGATTCCAATCATTGGGCTCATTTCCACTTGTTTTTGGCCTGATCAACTTCATTTTTGTGATTTCAGCACAAATTTACCTGATCAGATGCACAAGTTCAGGAGAGGTGAATGTGGGCACTGGGGGAGGAATCTGAAGAGGGAGGCTGTTACCCAGCGCTCGTCTACCACATGGGCAAGATCACCCTGGGTGACGAGGGGTACAGCAACCCTCTTTGAAGTCTTTTTACTTTCTAATGGGAAGGGGCCCAATCGACACACAGGGGATGTTCCCCTGGACTTACATTACACTTTACATTTTCCAAAGGAAGAGCGCCACTTCTGGGAAACTGCACAAGGGCCACATTTTTGTGCGCCTTGGGTAGTTTAATTGCCATGACCGTTGCGACTTTTTTTGGGGGGACTGGGGCATTGGGGTGAGATTCATGAAATGCATTGACCAGCTCCATGTAGTTAGCGCAATCATGAGCCTTAACCCAAATGTTCTCATAAGATGGATACCTTTTCCAGGCCACGAGATACTGGTCTGACCACCAGGATTTGTGTAAAGCCAAGATGTTTTCCACCTCAGCTTCTTCTGCATCCTCTATCACAATAGGTTCAGGTTCAGCAGGGACGATCCCCTTGAATGGGGAAAACAGAGACACACGGAAGATGGGATGCTGTTTCCAATGAGCTGGCAGTTTCAACCAAAAAGCGCCATTGCCCAAGTCTTCCTCCACCAGGTGGGGACCCGAAAGTTTGCTTGCAAACTTTCAGGAAGGTACCAGCATCCGCAGATGGCGAGTGTCCAACATGACGTGGGAGCCCACTGCAATATCATGACCAGGAAGCCGTTTGCATTCCACAAACCATTTATAATCATCTATAGCCTTTGTGAGGTGCTCCCATACTAAGGACTAGGTCAACAAGATATGCTCAACGTGATCTGCAGCAGTAGGAACCTCTGGGCATATACAAGGACTGACCAAAAAGGAGGGGTTATAACCTAACGTTGCTTCATAAGGAGAAACCCCCGTAGAGGCGTGAGTACCATTGTTAAAGGCGAATTGGGTGAGAGGGAGGTTATCAGCATAAGTATCCTGGGTGGCCGAAGCATAACAGCGCAAATACTGTTCCAAAATTTGGTTAACCTGCTCAGTTTATCCATTGGACTGGGGGTGGTAAGCGGCGGAATGACAGGGGTGATTTTTAGGATGGATAAAAGCTCATTCCAAAATTGCGCTGTAAATTGGGGTCCACAGTCACTGATGATCTCCTGTGGGAGACCAAACATCGAGAACACATGGCGTACAAAGAGCTGAGTGGTCTCTTCAGATGTGATCACAGAAGTACAGGGAACAAAAAGGATAAATTTGGTGAACCAATCAACCACCACCATCACTGCTATAAACTCATTGAACAGGGGAGTTCAATGATAAAGTCCACAGACACCAATGTCCATGAACCCTCAGCCTGTTGTAATGGGTGCAGGAGTCCCTTCCTTCCTGAGTGATCCAACTTTGCCTGAGCACAGATAACGCAATTGGCAATCCAAACTGGAACTTCCTTAGTTAAGCCCGCCCAGTTATAGGTTCACTCTATCAATTTGATGCATTTTTTGTTGCCCGGATGGCTGATTGTGGGAGGGTCATGATGCACACAAAATACCTCAGCTCAGAAAAGAGGGGGAACCCAAATTCACGACCTAAAATAGATGAGTCACTCCACCAAGGAGTACAGAGAGTGTTTATGATATTGAAGGATCAATTTCTCAAATAACTCCACCTCTTCAGGGCAGATCATTTGGCTGGCTAAGACCTGAGCAACAAGCGGGGTGTCAGGGGCAATGGTGGCGGAAGAGATGATGGGGGAACAATTGACAAAATTTGGGAAGCAGGAATCATGGTAATGAGGTCCGCTTCTTCTAAATCTGTGGGACAATGGGTTGGGTTTCAGCTGAGAAAATTGGGAAGTACGTTGAGCGCACCTTTTACAAATTCATATTTGAAATTGAAACTGCACAAGTCCCAATAGTTCAGGATTGTTGATGCGCCAATTTTTGAGGTTTACAGAAATACAAGAGAGCTTGGTGATCCGTGTAAACAGTTAACTCATGCTGGGCACCCTGTAACATGTACCACCAATGAGTCAGTGCCCATGCTATGGCTGCTAACTCTTTATTGTAAATGGCCCAGATTGCTCCATAGATGTAAACTTCTGGAAAAATAGGCGACTGGATGTTCCAAGCCCTCAAGCTCTTGGAGCAGCACTGCCCCTACTGCCACTGAGGAGGCATTGCATGCAATGATATACAGTTTTTCAAGATCTGCATGTTTCAGGACTGGAGGGAATAAAAACACTTCCTTGATTGACTCAAACGCCTGCTGGCATTTGGGCATCCAATGAAATGGTACATTCTTGCCAGTGAGGGAGTAGAGTAGGGCTGCCAACTGGGAAAGGGCCATGGAAAATTTCTTTAGGAAAATAATGGTTCCCAAGAAACTCTGTAATTGTTTCTGGGTTGTTGGGTGTTGGGATTTTTGACCAATTTCCAGCCTGCTAGATTACTTGGAATCGCTAGGGGAAAATTCCCAAAGGCAAAGTGAATTGGAAATCAGTTGGCTTGAGTTTTGAAGTAACTACGTTCCTAGAATTTTGGGATATTTGCCTGGTTGTATCCATTGGGGATCAATATGGATGAATACTTAAGATCTCATTGGGTGGAGTTGCCGACGAAATAGAGGCATCTAATTGTGATTAACTATCAGGTGTACCAATTGGTATCAGTCAGTTTTCATCACCAACTGATTGGGAATGAATAGCAAGTTGCAAGGTGAGTGATGCCGCCTGCAACTAGCGAATCAATCAGTTGGTGCATGACCTGCCTTAATGGGTAATAAGTCCCATTACCTAAGCAGGTCGCTAGCCAAATATGGTTAATTTGCTTGGATTGAGAGAAAAACGTTAGAGACACGTTTTCTGACTCTTTCCGTTTAGGTCTTGAGGATTTTCAAATGATAGAATCCTATCCAGGAGGGGAAGACCATCGCTGCTGAGATGAGTTTGGGTGATTCAATGGCAACAGCTGCCAAATCATTGAAGAGGTGTCAACTGAGGGTTAGATGACTGAATCCCCACTATAAATTCCCTAGGATTCACTATAATAAAAAACAGATAATAACATATAATTAGATCATATTACAGATATATAGTTCTAAGTTATTTCATTCAGGATATAGTTTAAAGAGTAAACTATCATCAGCTTCCATTGTGCTGTTCTGTCTCAAGGATATTATTGCTGTGTGCAATAATTGGAAGACTCTTAGAGAAAAGAGTAAAGATCTGAGCGGGGATCTAGAGAAGAAGGAGTCACAAGTGGGGATAGCTGCCAACTGTGTGTTGGACCAAAGAGACTGTCATTGGGGTTTCTCAGCAAAAATCAGGTTAAACAGGGCAAGGGAACAAATCCCTACTTGTATGACATCACAAGTATTTAATTGGGAATACTTGCCGAGGGTTGGGCTAAAATATAAGAATTTATACTCAACTATGGATAATAGTCATCATACTATTATCAAAAAATAATCTACTATACAACGTGACAAAGTGCATGAGGAAACTGAACCTGTGCAGTAAAAAGGTTACTAAGGTTGATTGCTGATAACAACCGTTTGAGTAAATTTTTACAAGTTGGTGCTCACTATAGGGGTAGTTGAGTTGAGGAATTTATAAGAATGTTGTACAAAGACAAGTTATGCAAACTGTGGACCAAGTTGGCCACTGTAAACCAGAATGCTCTAAACTCAGCAGACCATTGGGAGTTCGCAGCCTTGGAAGAATGAGTCGCCAAGGTGGAGGAAGGGATAGATAATGTAGAAAGATTCAGGAACGAGTTACTTGGAAAAGTAAATTCAATGAAGAAGAAAGACGGGGACCTCGTTTGAGAGGTCTTATACCTGAAAACAGAGTGAGAAGCAGATCGCATTTGTTGAGAAATTTTGGTGCAGATATAGAGAGATTAATCAAACAAATGGAGGAACTTAAAGATCACAAATGTGCTTGTGAGCCTGATATGGCAAGCAATGCCAAAGAAAGAAGTCCTCACATGATACTTGGGAAGTTGAATACCCTAAAAAACATCCACCCACTTTTGCTGCCATTTCAGAGATGATGCCTGAAGTCATATCTCAAGTTAGCCAAGTGGCCAAACCAAGAGAATCGGCCAGAAATAACTCAAAGGAAATTAAGGCAACGCCAAAATTGCCAACGCTCCATCGGGATAATGCCCCAGCGTTTTTCTGACTGTTTGACATGACCATGAATGGCTATGGGGATCATCAAAAGGCGTTGACATTCATGAATTGCCTAGACACCGACTGTCAGAACTTAGTGTTACCTCACCTAGAGGGAGACAGCTGGTCGTATGCTGAGGCAAAGGTGGCCATCTGAAAGTGTTTGGGAGTCCAACACGCATGTCAAAATGCAAGCAGGATTTTTGGGAATACAGTTCCATAAAGACGAGTCTCTAGCTAGCTTCACGGATCAGTTTTACCAGGAGTCACAGATCCTGGTTGGAGCAAAAGTATTGGATGACTTTGATGCCAGAATCGCCTTGCAAGCGGCCCTTTGGCCCTATTGCAATTTTAATTGCATGATGTCTTTCGTGTTCACAACAGAAATAACTACCTTACAAATGGTAGATAATTTGAAGATTTTGGGAGAGACATTTAATGCCCCAAATAGAAGCTTCAAACCTAATTCAGTATGTAATCCAAATCCCATGAAGGGAAAAAAAGGAGTTAAAGAGACAACCATTGAACCATGCCAGGGAATAAGCCTGAAGAATTCAGACGATTGTACAA
>JAKSZP010012775.1:0-18626 GCA_022478985.1 Massospora cicadina
TGCTGGGCGCCCTGAAGGAGGTACTTCCACTAAGTGAGTGACCAAGACACTGCCGCCACCTCCTTGCCATATATGGTACAAGCTTGCTTAGTTGAGGTGAACTTGTGGGAGAAATAGGCAACAGGGTGTTCAACTCCTTCATGCTTCTGTAGCAGCATGGCGCCTACCGCCACTAAGGAGGCGTCGCAGGCTACCATAAAGGGGTGAGAGGTGTCCGCATGGCAGAGAACTGGGGGCTGTCAAGAAAACCTCTTTGACAGCCTCAAAGGCCTTTTGGAATTTGTGGGACTACTTGGAAGGAACGTACTTCCCTGTAAGTGGATGGAGGTGTGCCGCCAGATAAGCAAGGGCTAAGGAAAATTTCTTAAAAAAGGTTATCATGCTAAGGAAACTTCGGAGTTGTTTTTGGGTAGTTGGGGTGGGCCATGACTGGATGGCATCAAGCTTGCAGAAGAAACCGCATAGGCATCCTTCAAGACTAGGTTGCCTAGAAAGGTCACCTCCTCCCTGAAGAATTTGAACTTGGAAGGGTTTACAATGAGGTTCCACCTTGTGAAGGGCAGACACCACAGCTTCCATATCTTTGGTGTGTTTCTCTGGGTGAGGGTATGGATTAAGATATCATCAATTCATGTGAAGGAGCATGAAAAGCGCAGATCCCCCAGCACATCATCAATGAGGCGCTAGAAGGTGGCTGGGCATTCTTCAACCTGAAGGGTATCACCCTAAACTGGAAGAGCCCTCATTTGATGCAGATAACCATGAGCCACTCCTTCCCCTTGCCCCCTCACCTGATTGAAGGCATTGAATAGAAACCAGATTAGAGAAGATGCAATACTTAGTGATAGCCTGGGAAATAGTCTTCTCCAAGGGCAAAGGTGTATGGATCAGGTTCATGACGTTATTCAAGTGGCCGTAGTCAACACAAGGCTCAGGGAGCTATATGACTTCCTGGAAAAAACTATGGCAAGGTGACAGGGGAAGATTTCTTGATAAGCCAACTATTCTCCAACATATCGCCCTGCCAAATACCCAAGGCTTTTTCCTCCTCCTCTATGTATGGGTAGAAGAGGCAGTTGGTTTTGATGAGGTCAACTGTCAAAAGGAATGACAGGTCTTATTCAGAGTGTGGAGAAGCTTTTTCACCAGAGAGATATTAACCCCTTGGGTACATTTGATGACTGCGTTTCGTCATGCACTTACTTTGAAAAGTATCACACTCTCAAAAAATATTAACAAGTTTCTTTTTGTGATTCCTTGAATATTTTTTGTCATATTGTTTCTTTTATGATTTTGGATTCAATTTACAATGTTAATACTAAATACTGTGTACATTATATTTCTCAAGTAAATAAATTCTCACACAAAACCTACCGCCTTTATATACTAATCCGCACATCAGCAAATTAAATCTGTTCCAAACGCAAGAATTTCTTCAAATAAATCTGTAACCAAGGGGTTAAAAACGTCTTTATATGGAGCGAGAAGGGAGGGTAAGTTTGGGGGGGAGGTCTACTAGTGAAGGGTCATGGGGAGAGATTGAGCTAAGCGAGGGACCCAAGAAAAGAGTATCAGCAGCAGAAACTCACCACTCAGCTTATGATATTTGAATAAAAGGGAGCTGCTCCTCAGGTTGATACTAACCTGGTGATGCCACCATCCCATTCTCAAAGTCACAGGATATAGCAGATCCTGTACTTCCAAAAATGGTCACAAAACCTATAGTTATGAATGGAGAATTGCATTGGGCATCAAATGCTATGGCACTTCAGTGGCTCAGATGAGGCGCCTAGGGTAGATGAAGCTTCCTCCATCACAAAATTCAAGATATGTACTACAATAATATCAATGAAGTTTCCCGCTGTGCCTGTGTCAAGAAGGGCCTGTACAATGACCTTATTTGACTCTGTTAAGAAAGTAACTGGAAACAGAAGGTAGACCTGTTATTATTTATTGGGAAGAGCAATGGAGAGAGCAGCAGATGCAGGAGCATGGCCTATGGTAAGAATTGGAAGATTGAGAGGCGTGGGGCTGGGCTGCTCCTGAGGCAAAAGAGTCATCTCCTCCTCACCCCTGATGTGGAGGCAGCGGTACATGAGTACTCCTGCTTCCACCTCTTTGGGGGTGAATCAGGGGTCAGGAAGAGACAATGGTGCAGGGAGAATCAGGCTTGGGGTCTTGGGAAACCAGCAAGGAGGCCTCATGGGCAAGCGTTGAAGCAAGGGACACATCCAGAGGCTGCTTTCCCAGAGGATAGCAATCCAGGTTAGGCCCAGGGGGGGCACAGGCCCACAAGACCGGTGGAGCGTTTCCTCTGTCCATGGCCATTGGTTGAAGGAGGAGGGGCATCACATGGCGCAGCGAGGGCAACAACAGCTGGAATAGGTATGTGTAAGGGTCTGGCCCCAATAGAATTGGTTACTGATAAAGCAACCTCTAACGACCCAGGGAGAGGGCCCCAGGATGGGTGGGCGGCAGAGGATAGTCAAGGGCAGCCCAGAAGGCAAAAATAGCGATCTTAAGGGGGACTGACAGAGAGGGAGCCAGCATGACAAAGGCTTAAATAATGGAAGGCAGGTCTAAATCTGATTATACTAAGGTGAAGAGGTGGAGGAGGCGCGAGGGTCTCAAATCAGGGGCATGAACTGCTGAGGTGACCATCGCAATCAGCAGTGTGGTTTTAAGTATTGGCCAAAGAGTGGAGCACCTTCCTTACCCAGATGTGGGCATCCCCTTCCAGAGCGTCAAGGAGAGCCACACTCTGGTGGGCTCAGAGGAAGATGTGGTTTTTGCGCTTGTGGTGGAGAAGCGCACCTGAAGCTCTGCCAGGGTACCCAGGACTTGATTGGCCACTTCATCAGAGGGAACATGAGGGACCCCAATCCCTATAACATTCACTGAGGGGGTTGTGCTGACAGTCAGGGCTTAGTGGCTGGGCTCCATCTGATAAAGACTGCTTGCAAGCTCAGATGAGCAAGGCTGCGGACCAACAAGATAAGACCAGATGCAGAGAAAGTGCAAGCTCATTGTGAGGTCATATGTAATCGCTTTGTCAATGCTGTATAGTAAGGCAGAGATAGCCGAGGTAAGTGGTCAGTTTATCATGTATAGGACGCGAATGAGAAAAATTAGACTGGGCTCCTAATTGGGGTGTGTGAGCATTCAGTGGAGGGTCTAGAATACCACAAGCACAGCAGTCTGAATAAATTGGAGGATGTCATGGAATCTGCTGATTTAAGTAAGACTGGACTTCCAATCTGGGTGTGTAACAACCCAGTGGAAATCCCAGAATGCCAATGGCATAGAAGTTCTGACCAGTTGTAGGAGGGTACCCTATGATTCTTGTGAGGGAAATAAAATTAAAGAACATACCTAAGGCCCCCATAGCAAGCCATATGGCTGCAATGGGGGCAATTGCAGGCCTTGCTAAGGCATATCCCAAGAGTTGGAGAGGCAAGGAGGATGGCCAATCCTCCTGGGTTTGAAGTTGGTGACCTTTGGGCTCTTTTTCCAAAACTTCTGGTACTGTTTCATCATAATAAAACTCTGAAAATTATTTAAATTTTCAACATTTTGGAAATTCTGATTGGGTTCATAAATTTTTCAAACTTGAATCATTTCAACTGTTGGGAGGTCTTGGGCTTTGCCTTACGCCCATTACGGATTTTGCAATGGGTTGAGGGGTTGGGGATATTGATGGGACAGCGGATCAATTTTATAAACTGGTTTGGTCCAGATTGGCCCTTGTCAAGATGTACTGGATAGTCCAGTGCCTGGTTACTGCCTTGCAGTTGTAAGGATGGCCAATTCTTGCCTCTGAATGGAGAATCGTGATTAGCAGAGATGGCCTCATTCTGCTTGAATTGTGACAACCACCAGCAGATTGGTGGGGTGAATTAGTCCAAATTCTCTGACTATTTTGCAAAGTGGGAGGCAAACCCATAGCTTGTCCGCTGGGTGCCAAAGGGCGAGCAGATTGTTGCAAAGAGTTTAACGGATATGATAACTCTTCAGAGGTAGTGTGTTGACGTTGCGCGCCCTTAGTAAAATCTTTGATCATTGCAATCCCCATTTGGTGGGTTGCCGGATTGATGGCTTGGAGGGCCCACTCAGCAACTATTGGCCCTAAAGCGCTAATCACTGCATACTTTGCTAAGTTAATTGAATTTATGTTGAGAAGAGGCGGAGTCCATGGAGAAGATTTGGGTAAAGATCAGCTTTTATTTAATACTTAATAGTGAAATGGACTGACAACTGCCCCTTACAGAGGCAGTTGCCTTATATACAAAAATTGGGGAAAAAGGGGGTCGTGGGTGTATTCCTAGACAGTGGCAGCTGATGTACTCATGGGTTTTCAGCCTGGGATTTGGTATCATCATCCAGCTTACGCAAAAGGTTGTAAAAGCTCTGGCAACATATTCTTTTGATCCACCAGGGAGAGACCCTCACTGATCCAAACTTGAGCATATTTGATTGGATCAATTGGGTGACAGAATTGGACTCCATCCGGGTCAATTATGACAAATTTTTAAAAAAAATTTAAGATTTTTGAGAACAGATTCTTGACTTGAATTGGCATTCCTGGACCCAGAATTTTGGATTCAATGTTCCAGACTAGTTTTCCTGACTCAGGAACCATTTCCTGAGTTTTAACCGATATTATTTTCTTCCAAGGAAGTAAGGGATGGCGGGGTGGAGGCCAGTGGAGGGTGGAGGTGCTGTTGGTGACTTTTGGCCTGGATTACCTCAATACAATCCTCCTTTATCCTTTCAACAAGGAAAGAAGAAGCCAAGTGAATATACTGTGGAGGGATCTTTTGGGGCCAATGCGTTTATCCAACGTTTATCAACCACATGTACCAAGTCACTTAGTTGAGCCAAGGGCTCCACAGGGGCATTAAGTCCCTTCTTCCTATAAGGGACCTTTTCCTGGTCCAGCCCAAGAGGTTGGGTCTCCAGACTTACAGAGGAATGTTGTTCTAACGTGAACATAAGGAGAGTAAAAGTTTTACAACGTACCAAAGACCCCAGGGAAAACCAAATGGCTCTGGTGGGGGAAACAGCAGGTCTTATGGGGACAACCCAAGGCGAGGGAGGCAGGGATAATGAAAACTCCTCGTGGTTCTGAAGTTGTGGGTCTTCAGTTTTATAAATTGAGTTTAGAAGATCAAAACATGGCACATCAAGTTCTGCTATGATATCAGCAGTTAAAATGGGGCATAAATGGGGCACACGCAGAGCGTTGGGGCTGATCTCTCCCTGAGAGGGGTGCTCCAGGCCTCTCATGTGAACAAGATCCTTCACAAGAGGGTTGGATTGGGGTCTGGACTCCGCCTATGATGGGATGGGATTGCTCTGATGTTGTCTCACTCAATGAGCGACTTCAGGTGAATTAGCAGTAGAGCAAAGAGCCAGGTTAAAACAAAAGGATGTGTGCTAGCGGTGGAAAGGGAGTATGTAACATTCAGGGCAAATTTCTTTAGAAGATTATTGAATACCTGCAAGGTGATAGAGTCAATCAACTAGGCAACCCAGTTGATAATCAAGGGATAATAACTTGAGCAGCGGTGTACTTCTGCATACTGATAGGAAGTTTTTAATAAAGAAAATGACAGACGGAGTCTGCAACTGGCTGGGAGAAAATGTAGGGGTTAATTATCATAACTTAAACTATGGTTTAAAATGAAATGACAACACCCCTGGGAGGGGCTTTCATCTTATAAATTTGAGGAGAAATCGTTGAGAGTTATTGAAGGATTGGTCCCTTAGATTCAGGAGTGGGTTCCAATTAGCTGAGGGAGTGGTGGGCAAGGAGGTTTTGAGACCCTGACAGAATACAAAAAAAACTTTTATGACTTTTCCACAAGTTTTGGGGCCAAGTCAGGTTGACAGTACCAACTTAGGACCTGGTCATTCAAGATGGGCTGGCCTTGCATCCCAGACTGTCAGAATCCGATCCAAAGGGTTGGGACAATTGTGCCAAGTCATTAGACAATTGGTCGGGTGCTTGAATCATGACCCACTTTGTTTTCCTGTTCTGGTTAGACCAGGCCAACTTCCCTGGTCTAGAAACTGGCAAACTGGGACTCAAAATTATTTTGATCTGTTTTGTATATTTATAGGGCAAAAATCGCAGGAGTGGGGTGATCCCCAGGGGCCTGCCTGTGACACCTGGATTGGGCAACCTCTCTGCAGACCCCCTATATCATCTCTAAAAGGGTAGAGGAGGGGGGAGAGAGGAAGGGATGGAAGATCCTTGGGGGCCAAAGCAGTGACCCAGCGCTATCCACCGCATGAGCCAAGCCATTTACCATGACAGGGGGCCTACCTAAGCTTTTACCCCTTTTGGTCCTGAAGAATGCTGGTCCCTGTCTAGTCACAGGGGCTAAACCCTAGGACTTAAACTAATTGTTATTATAATGTAATTTCTCCCAAGGCTAATTGTAAGTCCAGGTGACCAGCCTCTCATATGGATTGTGAGAATTTCCCTCAGAGAAACAGTAAGGACCTCAAACCTCCAGTGGAGCCCCTCTTAGATCAATGACCTATCTCATGTGGTGGATGAGTGGGTACTGCCCTAGTTTCTAAATAAACTACCTCTCTGCCCCATATTTCCTTTTTGATATAGTAAAAGTAATTATAGGAGTGTGCAGAGAGGTAGTTCAGTTTAAGGCCTTTTCAGCAGGACCCTTAGGTCCATCCCAAGAGTGGCCTGGCTACAGATGAGATTAAGAAACCGCCCCACTCCACCAAAATCACCATATGAGCCTAATTTGTTTAAAAACTCATATTAGATTTATATTTTGTAGTTCAGATTGTGGATTAGACCCACGAATCATGCATATCACCACCAATTTTGTTTAATAGATTATATCTGACAAATGGGTTCCCAAAGAGCTGGTTTTAATAACTTACCCATCTGGCAAAATCCTTTCAAGATTAGTAGTATCCCACTAAATTTCTTCCTGATCCGCTGGACATGCTATCAAAACTTATATGATGAAATCTGAAAATTCTAATATCTTTCCCCCAACCCATTGTGCTAAGCTCAGCTTGCAAATTAGGGTGCCCTTCTGAGGCAAGGAAATTGAAATTCTCTAAGCTCCTTTCCCTCCACTATATAGGCAACATTTCTCCTTAGATAGGTTGACAGTTTATTTCTTAGCTTTTCTACCCTTTACTTTTTTAAACCTTGTTAAAATTGTATACCACAAAATCTTCCTCCACCTTTTTTCTTTCATAGTAGTATTGGTATCCAGCAATGTGCATCAAAACTTTACACATTAGTTTAAGTGTTTCTATAGGAATTATCATTATCTGCTATTTCAATAGGTCTCCCCAATCTACCAAATTTCATATACCATGGCTTTCCCAAGTTTCTCTGCCAATCTGGTGTGCACATTGTGGATGCCACTTACTTAAATATACCCTGCCAATCTGCCATAGATTTGTCACAATCTGCTTGTTTATTATCCCACGCAATCTATAAGTCAGGGGGAGTGCCCCTTGCGCTTAGACTTGGGTGTATCCATTTCACATTAAGAAGGGCCCAAAGAGGGCGGCCATCCCCTCATCACACAGGGCAATCTCACCCATGTGGTAGATGAGCGGTGAGTTTATAGCCTACCCCCTAAAGGCCCCTCCGCCCATTCCTGTTCTGATGACTGGCGAATTAATGCAGTGTATTAAGGTGGTCTGCGCCAAAGTCATAGTGGAAAGGAACTGATACAGGAGGATTAGTTGAGTCTTTCCTTGATGACAGTATAAGTTCCACTGGATCAACAAAATAAAGCAAACCATCCTTTTTGTGGCGAGGCCTAGTGTCACTAAATGTTAAGAAATTTCAAATTGACTGGGGAAACCAGAGGCGGTTGATCTGGTTGTCCTGATCCTATTTTCAACCAATTGGGACTGTCCCAATATGGAATGGCCCTGGGAGGTCCCCACCGCTCAATGAATGAAATGACACTGCTCAGGCAGGCGCAATTGTAATAAAAACGCAATTTGGGCACCAGAGGCCAAATTTACTTTGACACGTTCTTATACTGACATGGCCACTGTTAATTCTTGGCGTTTGTGGCTTGATTCCGCCGAGTTGGTTTTGCACAGGGTATGAGCCACTGAGCAACCAAATTGGATGATATGAGGATCGCCAACTTATAATAAAACTTTTAATAAAAAAAGTATGGAGCTATCTCCCCTTATTACAACTTTTATTTTACTATAAATTGCAGACTTATCTGCGCGCTCCTCTTCCTGTAAAAAACTCCCCCCTTGTATCTTCCATCAGACTCTTTATACCTTGGTTCCTCAGCCAGATGCGTCCTTGGCTTAGTACTCTTCTATTCTTCTTTTCTTTTCAACTTACTCTTATCTGTATTGAATCTTGGCATAAGTACTCTCAATTCGCTGAATGCCCCATTTTGATGTGCTTAAATTACCAGTACCAGTTTAATTCCAGTGAATTCCATACATTTCGCCATATTGACTTAAGGCTTATCATCCAGTCATATTGGAATCATGACATTACCCCCTCCTTGACTGGACAATATGTTCCTACTGTTTGTATGCTCAAAGGAACTTTGCATGGACTCAGTTGATAAACTGACCCCCAGTGGGTTCCTTAATGGTGTAGACATCTTTGCCAGTCTTCTTGATAATCTTAAATAGAATGACCCAAATGTTGGAGGGCTTATTTTTTTGTCTGAATCCATGCTGATCATGGAATAAAATGTAATCCCCTACAGCAAACAATGGAAGACCACTCCATCACTTCTGGTTGGCTGCCTGGTCACGGCTTTTCTTCGCTAGACTGGTGGAGTAGGCTTCCATTTGCAACTTGATCAAAGTATCCATGAGTTGATTAAGATATCGCTAGGATTCACCCCACCAGTGTCCTCTACACAAGAATATAACAAGGCAGGCAGAGCCAGATGTTGACCATACAGCAATTGAAATGGGCTCTTACCAGTGGCCGAATGATAGCTGATATTGTAAGCAAACACAGCAGTAGGTAGAAGGGAACTCCTTTCTGAGGGACAATCTGTTATCAATTTGCGGAGTATATTCACTAGTGTTCCATTGACGCGCTCCACCATCCCATTGGGTTCTGGATGATAGGATGTGGTCAAAACCCCATGAATTGCCATCAACTTGTTTAACTTCAGCAGAATATGTGAAGTGAAGTTGGTTCCATTGTCCATCAGAATGAACTGCGGGCAGCCATGCCACTGTATAATGCACTCCATAATGAACTTGGCAGTGGTGACCGCACTCAAGTCACTAATAGCCCTGGCTTCCACCCATTGGGTCAAGTGATTGATAGTGACAATTATATACTTGGATCAATTGCTACTATTTAGCAGAGTTCCCACTACATCAATGGAAATGGTGTGCCAAGTGAACCGGGGTTTCACTAGTTGGTAGGTGGTTCTCTTGTGGAAAGGTTTTTTTACCTGACACTTATGACAACAACTAATTGTTTCCAATACGTTGTAATGCATGCTCTCCCAGTAGTATCGGGATTGCAACATCTCCAGTGTTTTCTACAACCCTCCATGGCCTACAGCCCAATGAGCATCCATATTTATTGCAGGTTGGGCTGAAGGCTTAGGGAAACTCAACGCCTGGTCACCATTCTGCTTATATAGTTTTCCTTCACATAGAAAGGTATCCACCCTAAGTCCATTAGTACCTTGATCACATGCGGCAGCTCATCCTGTTATTTGTTTACCACCATCTTCTCATACATTATATCATCTAGATCCGCTGTGATTGTGACTGTCAGCAGCCTAGAGAGACAATCCACATTTTGGTGTTTCACTCCTGGTCGATGCAAAATTCCAAATAATATGCTTGCAGCTTCAACGCCCAATGTGCGAGCTGTTCCTCCAGTTCACAAAGATTCTGTAGCCAGTGCAAGGAAGCATGATCCGTCACTACTTGAAATCTCACACCATGCGGATATACTCAAAACTGTTTATAAGCATAAATTACCACTAAACATTCTCTCTCAGTAATGGTGTAGTTCTGTTTGTGACAGTTCAAACTTTGACTACAGAAGGCAACAGGATGCTCCACACAATCATCATCCTTCTGAGATAGTACTGCCCCCATAGTGGAGATTGAGGCATCCGTTTGCACTATAAATGGCTTATCAAAGTTGGGGTATTGCAAAATGGGTGCGCTTGCTAATGCGGTACACAATACATTGAAAGTGTTCTGGAATTGTTCCATCCAATCAAAATAAGCGTTTTTCTTTAATAACTCAAAAAGTGGGGCCCTGTAGCAGCTGAAATTGGTAATGAATCATTGGTAATACCCAACCATTCCCAGAAACACTTGAAGGTCCCACTTATTCACTGGGCAAGTCATCTTTCTTATCGCTTCCACTTTAGCTAGCTGTGGTTTAAGCCCATGTGAATCCATGACAAACCCAAGGTATTCTAGTTGTTCCTTAAAGAAATGGCACTTTTGAGGCTTAATTTTGATATTAGTGGTGGCGAGGCGCTGAAACACTTGCTCCAAGTGGTCTAGGTGCTCTGTAAATGTCCACAAAAACACATTGATGTCATCAAAGTAAACTAAGGTGCAGGACAGCTTTAAATCACCTAAAATCGTATCCATGGCATGCTGGAATGTAGGCAGAGCGTTACACAACCCTTGCAGCATGTGCATCAGCTGGAACAATCCTCTCAAGGTGATGATCACACATTTCTCCCATTCTGTTAATGGCAATTTGATCTGCCAATACCCCAAGGTCAGATCCATGGTGGAAAAATAGTTTGCCCCGCCCGATTGGTCTAATGCATCATCAATCTGTGGAAGAGGGTAATAATCCTTCTTTGTTACATTATTGAGTTTATGATAGTCAATAACCACTTAGTTCATGCCATCCTTCTTTTTGATGATGAGTACAGGCAATGCCCACGGACTGTTCAATGGCTCTAGCATACCTTGCTCAATAAGTTTATCTACTTCATTGGAGACAACCTCTTCCACTGCTTTTGAATTTCTAATAGGTTGTGAACAAATGGGAGGGTGATTCCCTGTGTCTATCCGATGTACCACCCCTTGAGCGCACCCCAGGTCATGATCATCATTAGCAAAATTATCCTAATACTTTCCAAATAAGGCCATAGCCTTATCTTGTTGTTCCGCCAATAATCCCATGAGCGCTTCCCACAGAACCATGGTCAGTATGCCAAATGAGGAGCGAGCTGGTAGTCCAAGATCTTCCCATGAGCCAAAGTCATGAATATGACAAACTTCCCCAATAGGGACAAAGTGTAGGTAAGCCACCACTTGGTGCCATCTGATTGTTATTGTATCCTTATGTAGGTTCGCGAGCAGCACCTTCACCTCACCATTTCCAGGAAACAATAACCCTGGAGCCACGTGTGGTTCAAGCTGCAAGTGCCGATGAGGCGCCAGGATTTCTCCATAAAGCCCCTTAGAGACTTCGATTTTGAGCCCAGTCCCTATTATGCCCTGGTGTCCAGATGGTAAGCTTAAAGGGCGCGTTGCTCAAAGCGGGATTCCTTTATACTCATATATCTGGTTGGGGAGGACCTTAGTCCGCTAACTCAGTTGCTGGTAGTGAACAGAGATTACTACATCACTGTACGCTAGATTGATCTGACAGGAGTGGACTGGATCCATTGGGATTCCACCAGAGGAAAAATATACTGGAATTTGTTGACCAAATATGTTAAGGGTTTCTTCTGCCATATCTATTACAACGACAAATTTCCTCATGAAAGCCTCACCAATTAATATATTGTAGTGGTTATTTGGCAAAACCACCATTTGAGCAGACACCTGGACTGACCCATATTGTAGAGGCAACGCGCTATATGCTCCTTCTGACACAATGCTGTGCGTTCCCGCTGTCCCATATACTATGCGATGGTCCACATCCAGTTTCAACATAAGTTTAGACACCAACTGAGTGGAGACTATGTTCACAGGTGCTCCCGTGTCTATGATAGTGTGGATTTTCATGCTTTGTCTGATATGTCGCAATAAGTACATTCTGAGTAGGAAGAATCATTGGTATGTATTGCTTGTACGTTCAAGGGCTTTGTGCTACTCAAAAAAGAAGAAATGCCCTTGCTGACTTGAGGATACTCACTAGTGATTTTTTCCACTGAAATGGTTATGGTAACCCCTACTAAAAGAGTGACGTTCAGTGAAGGATCTGGTCTGCTAATGCCAGTCTGTTCCAGGATCTGCCACGCATATGGCTTCTGCACTTCCTGGCGAAACTTGACCTGATGGGGTGAGCCTTTACTCATGGAAGTAAAAGCAGGGGTATCCAATGAAAGATGCTGTTATAAAACATCATCCAATTGAGGGTTAATTTAAACATGAAAAGATGTTTGGGGATTATTGGGGACAAGTGTTATGGACTTAGCGGAGTTAGAGCATCTCATCTCTACTCCACTCGAGATTTTCACTGCTCGATTATCCAAGTTGACATTGCATGCACATGTGGCTGACTAGGGCAATTGGCTGCATAATGCCCTCTTTGTCCACACTGGAAGCAAGTGTTCATAAAAGGTGCGCGTCTATAGTTTGGGGCAGAAGCTCCGGGCTAATAATTACCAGTAAGGTTCCAAGGTTGTGGACAAATTGGGGAAGCATACCTGGTCCAGAAAGGGTATATTGACTCATGTGAGGGATGACTACATTCCTGTGGCTGATAGCCCAGTCGCTGTGACCTATATCCTGCAAGGGTTGAAGCAGGAGCAACAGAAATTTCTTGGGCTATGTTGGGGGCACTGTTCATGGTGGAGAGCCACCGTAAGGCGTTCATGATCTGAATAGTCTGGTATCCCCATCCAACACATGGGACATAGCGTTATATAGTTCCCAATATGGTTTGACAGCTGCCGTCATTGCTATACTTACATCTTCAGTGATTAAAATATTGGCTCCAAGCAGAACGTGTGCTTCCACCAAAAACCGCTCAGCAAATTCTGACAGAGTTTTGTTTTGGTCAAACTGTATAGTCATAAAGTCAGCTTTTTGTTGACACATCTTGGTAGCGCCCCCAAACAGTCGGATGATTATTGCTTTTACTTTTTCATAAGATACTGAGCTGTTGGGAAGATAGCAGGTCACCTGATCAGCGCTTTCCACATCCAAAGCAGACAGCAACAATTTTGCTTTTCATTGATCTGTAGCTCCTTCCACAGCAAATTCAAACCGCTTAAAGTAACCGTTTAGGTTCCCATCATGACTGAAAGGAGGTAATTACTCAATATGAACAAATACGCTTTGCTCTGGATTCCTGCTGCAAAGGGCAGGTGAACTGTTGTCAGAGTGACTATGGGAACTATTCCTTGATACGTTATCACACAGCCAGGTGGATGGACTTGATCTCGGCAAAAAGGAATCAGGAGAGATGTTGTCACATGGGGGTTCATTGTACCACCCAATGTATATTCAATTGTTGATCTATAACATTCTTCCCCCGAGTTGTCACTAACTACCACATTCCCCCCAGCTCTGGTATGCTCCACGAATTGTTTGCTGATCAACTGTTGCAGCGTTTCATATTGTTGTTGCAATTTCTGGCGGACTCCCCTTTCTTTGTTCAGTTGCTTTTCCACAGCTTATATTTGTGAAAGAACTTCTTTGATTACATACTGTGAGCAGGGTTGCTGTCAGAATGGTGGAGGACTCCTCATTGTAGAGTAATAGGCTTTCTGTTTATTTTCAACTGTAGTTGCTTAGTGGGCCCCCTGTAGTAAGCACCACTGTTAATTCTCAGCGTTTGTGGCTCAATTCTGCTGAGTTGGTTTTGCACAGGGTATGAGCCACTGAGCAACCAAATTGGATGATATGAGGATCGCCAACTTATAATAAAACTTTTAATAAAAAAAGTATGGAGCTATCTCCCCTTATTACAACTTTTATTTTACTATAAATTGCAGACTTATATGCGCGCTCCTCTTCCTGTAAAAACCTCCTCCTTGTATCTTCCATCAGACTCTTTATACCTTGGTTCCTCAGCCAGATGCGTCCTTGGCTTGGTACTCTTCTATTCTTCTTTTCTTTTCAACTTACTCTTATTTGTATTGAATCTTGGCATAAATCCTCTCAATTCGCTGAATGCCCCATTTCGATGTGCTTAAATTACCATTACCAGTTTGATTCCAGCGGATTCCATACATTCCGCCATATCAACTTAAGGCTTATCATTCAGTCATATTGGAATCGCGACAGCCACAAAGTTATAAATAATTATCACCTGAGTTACACCATTCTAGGTCAGAAAAGTGAGGCCCCACATGCCCATGCACGCCATCTTATTCCCCAAGTGACTGAGTATCTAAGTAATCATCCCCAACAGCTATTATTGGCAGTCAATTCTTTATCTTATTTTGCAAAAAAAACCACCACATTGAATAAATTTGCTCATTATGAATTAAACTTTGGTACCTGCTACAAAATCCAGCCCTAAAAATAATTTTTGGGCTGCGCAATGACTGGGCCCTTGTGGCCATCATAAGAACAATGTTGACTATCGTCATGGACTGGATATACCACACTTGGAGCATCCTCAGACATTTCCTGCTTACTGAAGTTATTCATCATAAGGATCTGTCACTCTTGTTGGAGGCT
The DNA here is from genome assembly GCA_022478985.1 of Massospora cicadina. NCBI lineage: Eukaryota > Fungi > Entomophthoromycota > Entomophthoromycetes > Entomophthorales > Entomophthoraceae > Massospora > Massospora cicadina. The sequence continues at coordinate 14,632 of JAKSZP010012775.1, forward strand.
TTACCTCCCTGCTGGGCGAGATTTCACAATCTCACTACCCGCCCTCTCAAAAACAACCCTAAGGCAGAACCCAGTCATTTTTCCACAGCGCACAAGGCTTATGCACCTTAATCTGCTGGCTTCATAGTGGCAACAACCTATCTGTGTGCCAATTTGCTCCTTACTACCATCTTAAGTTGCTTTTTGTGGATCGCCCACCTTCCATCCCACCTTCAAGTAGTTTGAGCAGCAGTTCCTTTGGCATTATGGCTTACCTTCTGTGTGTCATGCACCTCAATTGGCAGGCCAGTCTAAATCTTAATTTGACACTTACATGACATAATTGACTGACCATTAGTACCTGCCATTTCTTCTCTCCTCCTTGAGATGGGCGCCGCGATAGTTTCTATCTACTAAATGAGCTTTTAGTCAGTTATTTGACTCCTGTTGTTTGTTTGTTCAGAAGTCAAGTTTGTAAGCAGCTCCCAGGTGGCGTTGGGAGAGTTTTTCACTACCTGGTCCGCCTTGGAAACCCTCACTTCAGTAGAAGACCACCCTCATGTGGTAGGTTCTTCTTCTTCATTCGTTGAGATCACTGATTAGATTCTCAAAGCCTTCACCAAGCTGTAGGTGTGGTTTATAATCACCTGTGTAGGCTTTGTTTCTATGACAGACATCCAACAAAGCATGGCCCTCTTGGATGTCGTTAAAGGCAATGTCCATCAATGGTTGCAGGACCTTTTGCATGCAGCCATTCAGAATGGGGACTCAACCCCTTTGATATCACTGTTATCTTCAGCATTAAAGGCGCCGGTGCCAAATCTACTCGCTTATTCTGACTGTTTTCTATGAACACTGAAGCGTCCAATTTAGCTTCCTTTATGACATCATTTTATGAGCAAGCATCTACCCTCAGCTTACCACTGGACATCATTCAAGCAATTTTGAGATGCGTTGCATTTGGCATCCACAAACATGCCATTTGGGCCACCATGGTGGAGACAGTGGACCAGATGTGTATAGCGGCAACCTCAATTAGAGAGACGCTCCACTGGATCCCCCATGCAGTGAATATCCCATTTGTAATAGGATTTGCCAATGAAGAGATAGTCTCTGATCCTGACGTTAGTGAAGTAACTGCTTTGGTCCCAATGGGTGTGGTGACCCCCACATCTGACCAAGTAACTCCCAATCCGTCTGTCCTCCAGTTGACAGGCGCGCAGCCCAAAGAGACTGTAAGCCAACTCCTTGGCCTAGATGACTTCCCTCCTACCAAACCTGTTCTACCGTCCAATCTGGTTGTTACTTCCACCATGTCAGCAGAATCACGTGCTTTTGTCAATAAATGAAATTATGCTTATTTCCTATTAACAATGAAAATTTGGATAGGTGCATACTGGGTATCATTTGAGGCTCTGGTAGACATGGGTGCAAGGGCAATTTCATGAGTTTGAAGCTGGCTCAGCAGCTTGAATTGGATTTAGACCTTGTTCCAGCAGGGATAGTCGCATCATTGGCCACTCAGTTGTCCTTTAGGGTGAGGCGCCCACTGCCTTTCTTGGTCCATCAATTCAGCTTCTGTGACCGGTTTTTGGCGATGCCTGACTTGTTGTTCCTGGTCATTATGGGCGTGTGATGGTTGAGGCTCCAGCAATTAAAAATTCACTTGGATTTGAACATACTGTTTTTGATAATACCCAGGTGGAGGGTATGTTTTCTCTTCTTTATACTCTTTTTTAGATCCTGAAACTGTGGCTCCATCACGACGCTCATTTCCCCTGTAGGCCTTTCGCTGAATTTTCCCCCAGCGTTGATGGCCTACCAGGATATTTTAAATTTGGACAAAGAAAATCATCTTCTGCCATAAACCAAATTTAACTTGTCTTTTTGTACACCCAACCCTCTTGAGCATATCATCCAGTCATGCATCCAAATTAACATTAATTGCCAGCTGTACCCTTATACAGTGGTAGAGAATGAGGCTTTGGATGCATGACTGGATGATATGCTCAAGAGGGTTGGGTGTACAAAAAGACATCCCTTATTGCCTCGCCCATTGTATATATGAAAAAAAGCTGATGGAATGATGCTCCCCTGCATGGACTATGGGCACCTGAATAATATTACGGTGCATGACCCCTACCCCCTCCCTCTGGAGCAAACCATTGGTCAGGCAATCACGAAGTCCTGGGTTTTTCTAAGCTAAACCTTGTAAATGCCTTCAAGCAAATTCAAATGGCCAAAGGAAATTAATGACTGACCATTATTTTGGACAAGGAGAAACATAATTAAGTTTTAGTTATTGGCTTTTGGTGGAGAATGCCACTGCAGGTGTGCTAGTTAAGGTAAGCTGGGGCCTCCTCATGGCGCAACTGGGGAAAGTCCATGGTAACATGGGTGAGTTGCTAACACCAGAACACAGAAAGGCACGAAGGTTGGGTCCTGTAGTAGCCTAAAAGAAGTGCGGGATGGTAGTGATGATTGTGTCAACCTGTTCTTGCAGGTGTCTACCACTCCCTGAGGGGAGAATAAAAGAAGGAGGGGGGTACGATTTGAAATGGCGCCTGTCAAACGGCTTTACACAATTTGGGGTTGCACAGGTGTGAACCCCTGGACAAGGGAGGGGCAATCCTGGTTGGATGCGCTTTGGTGCACCTGCCTACAATAAATGACACGGTTTTCTGAGATGGCCCAAAGCTTTTCTAGCTTCTAGTTTGGTCAGCATGAGCCATCTGGTGGCAAAACAGATCATGCAACAAAATTAAAACAGATCTAAAATGACTCCAAGGCTTTCTGGACAAAAAGGGGCCAGAGAGCCTGACTTTGCTAAAAAAGTAGATGACAAAGGGGAGGGCTTCAGCTTTTCCCCCCAGGGGCCTTAAATCTGGGGGCCATTGGGTCTTGTCTCATGCAAGGGGGATGAGAGGCATATCTCATGTCCTGGCTGGTTCAGATGATCTTCCAAGTACTTAAACAGGGAGGGAATCTGTCAGTTTAGGGGTAGTATAAGCTACAACCAATTGCAGTTAGCCCACATTTGGTGGTTCTTAGGTTTGCGCAGCCCTAGTGTGGTGGAGGCAGTACCCCAGGCCTTCATCCCACAAAATTGCCTGCACTAGGAGCCCTTGGGGCTTTTTAAAACTTAAAGAATGCCCCTGCAACGTTTCAGCGGATGATCACTAGTTTGCTGGGTGACCTCAGATTCACCTGTGCGGTGACATACATCAATGATATCCTAGTTCATTCTCCCACCCAAGGGCAGCACAAGAAAGACTTGCAATCAGGGCTGGCCGCCCTGCACACAGCAGGCCTTTTTGTTAAGATGCTCAAGTGAAAATTCTATCAATAAGTACTTATTTTCTTGGGTAACTTAGTTCTAATAGACAGATATGCCTTACCTCTCAGTAAATGTAAATCCATACGTGAGTGACCCACCCCCACGACACAGAAACAGTTGAGGTGCTTTCTGAGTACCATAATCTTCCTTAAAAAATGCCCCGCACTCTCACAGCTGGATGCACTGATAAACCCCCTTAAAAGTAAAATTGTTCCCTTCTGCTGAACTTCCAATTGCCAACAAGTGTTTGAAACAATTAAGAAGGTGCTCTTATTGCCCCCTGTCCTTGAACATGCAGACACCACTAAACCATATATCATAGCATGTGATGCATCTTCCACTGTGGTGGGGGCTGTTCTGCTCCAAGAGCATTAAGGGTTGATACACTTGGTTGCTTGTTTCTCTTTTAAGTTTACTTCTACTGAGCAGTCCTGGGCCTTCTATTACAGAGATGGTCACCGTGGTGTGGGCTCAAACTCATTGGCAGTATCTTTTTCAGGGTTTTTAACATGAGGTAATCGTATAAATGGATCATTAAGCTCTCCTGTACTTTTTCAAGCCGCAGAAGTTAACACACTGACAAGCTGGACATATTGTGATATGAGCAGCTTCAACTTCAATTATGAGTTTGTTAAGGATCTTTTTAGATATGCTACCCAACTTTCTGAGTCATAACCAA
>JAKSZP010012776.1:0-18545 GCA_022478985.1 Massospora cicadina
TTTGGGTTTCTTCTCATGCTCATTCTACACCAACAAGTCATTGTTTCCCAATTTGAGGCTCCATACAACATCATACAAGTGGCAATGCCGCTGGCATTATGGCTTGCTTTTTGGGTGCTCATGTATCCCATGGCAGGCTGGTCTAAACTTCTTCTGCCGTTTTCATGACATAATTGACCAACCATTGTTTCCCGCCATTTCCGCCCTTCTCTTTGAGGTGGGCGCCGCAGTGGTTACCCTTGACCAATTGAACGTGCAGTCAATAGTCTGCTTTCTGTTGCTCATTTGGTCACTTGCCAATTTTGCGGGTAGTATTTGCTATACCTTGGAGAAACTTCTTCAGGGTGGCAAGCCCCATGGATTACTACTTCTCCCCACCTAATATTCAAGAAGGAAATTGACTTTCCCTTTCCAAGATATTGTTAATCAAGTTCTTGACAACCTTGCTGAGGTGTAAATCCATTCCGCTATCACCCTTAACAATGCCACTGCACTATCCCATGCCCAACAAGGGGTCACTCTTTTGGATGCGGTAGAAGGGGATGCCCATCAGTGTGTATGAGGACTTCTGCATTCTACTTCACAAGCGGGGGATCCCACCTCACTGATTGCAGTCATATCAGCTTCTTTGAAAACCCTTGTGTCGCACTCAGACTGTTTATTCCAACTGCTTTCTACTATGGCCAAAGCTCCCAGCTTTGCTTCTTTAATCTTTACCTTCTGCAAACAGGCTCCCACACTGACGTTCTCTAATGATATGCTCCAAGCAATCTTTAGATTAGGGTTGGATTCCGTTTCTGCCCATCACGAGTTTTGGTCCACCTCTAAAGGGACGGTGGATCAGATATGTAACGCTGTGACCATTATCAACGCCTCCCCTCGCCATACTTCCTGCTATCAAGGGGTAAATTATATTATTGGACTACCTAACGGCGGCGTGGATTCAGTTATTACCATTGAACCAGTATTAGTCCTGGCCTCAGAGCCCATCACTACCCCTGCGTCAGAGTTTGGTTATCCTTTTTCACTATTAATGATTCAGTAAAAGCCCAGATGGAAGAACCCAGTTCCCAAACCCTTGCTCTTCCCAACTTAGCTCCTGAAAAGGTCCCTGACCTTTCCCCCAATTTACCTGCAATCTCTTCAGTTGCAAGAGAAACAACCAAATCTACCTATAAACAAAACTTCGCTTATTTCTTATTACCTATGAAGATTAGTATCAGTCTCACCACATCTCTTTGAGGATTTGGTGGATACTGGAGCCGCGGGTAATTTTATAAACATTGAGTTAGCCCAACAATTGGAGCTGGACCTGGACGTAGGCCCTTTGGTAATAGTGGCTTCTTCAGCCTCCCCAGACATTGTATATAATCCGTTGTCCAGTACCTTTCTCAGTACATCAGTTTAGCTTTTGTGATTGGTTCTCAAAAATGCCAAACTTCGTGTGCCTGGTAATCTTGAGAGTTGGATGGTGGCGCTGACAACATTTTATTATCCACCTAGAGTCAAGTATGTTGTCCTTTGTTAATGATCAAATGGAGGAAGAATTTCCTTTAGTAAATACCCTTAAGAAAACTCAAGGCCGCAGCTCCATTACTTCCCTCATTACCCTGCAGGCTTTCCGTCCCATACAACTGAAGAATTAATGTGATATCAAAGTATCTTCAACTCTGAAAAGTCGTACCATCTTCCCCCTCACACTAAATTCAACTTGGAATTCATAACAATGGCACAGTTGGTGAATCTCAACTTCCCGTTGTATTCACACACAGCGGAGGAGGAGGTTTTACTTAACACCTGGCTAAATGATATGCTTAAAAGGGTGGTTGTTTAAAGAGACATCGCCAGTTGAATCTCCCATCATTTTTGCCAAAAATGCCGATGGTTCCCTTCATCCTGCATAAATTATGGACACTTAAACAAAGTCACGGTTTACAATCCCTACCCTCTGCCCCCGGAGCAGACTATCAGTCAAGCAATCACTAAATCTTATGTGTTCTCTAAGCTGGATCTCATCAATTCCTGCAACCAATTTGTTTGATGGAAGGGCAAGAATGTCTTATTGTAATATGAGTAAGCGAGGCACTTCTTAATTCTGCGTAATGCCCTTTGGATTAAATAATGCGCCTGCTATGTTTAAACAAATGATTGACAGTGTATTGGGTGACCTCTTGTTCACTTGTGCAGCCACATATATTGACAACATCTTGGTTCACTCCCCAACTCCTGAACAACACGCTAAAGACTTGGAAGCAGTTGCGGCTGCTTTGCACAAGGCGGACTTATTCATCAAGCCTTCAAAGTGCGAGTTCTATAAGGAGAAAGTTACCTTTCTCAGGAACCTAGTCCTTAAAGATGGTTATGCGATTCCCCAATAAGTTGGACGTCATCCGTGAATGGAAAACTCCAACAACCCAGAAACAATTACAAAGTTTCTTTTGCACCATTATTTTACTAAAGAATTTTCCTCAGTCCTTTCCAAGTTAGCTGCTCTACTCCACCCCTTATGGGAAAGAATGTGCCTTTTTGTTGGACACCCAAGTGCCAGCAGGCAATCAAGTCGATCAAAGATGTGTTTTTATCTCCACCCCCCATTTTGAAAAATTCAGATCCTGACAAGCTGTATATTGTTGCGTGCAATGCCTCGTCTATGGCACTGAGGCGGTTCTGCTCCAGGAGCAAGATGGATTAGAACATCTGGTCACCTACTTTTCCCAAATTTTTCCCTACTGAGAAATCCTGGGCCATCTATGATAAGGAGTTGGCAGCCATAGAATGAGCGTTGACTCATTGGAGGTATCTGTTACAGGTTGCCCAACATGAATTAACTGTGCTTATAAATCATCAAGCTCTTTTATATTTATGCAAACCCCAGAAATTGGCGCATTGGCAAGCTTGTACCTATGGATATGTGCAGTTTCAAAATTCCAATATCAATTTATAAAAGGCGCTTAACTTACTTTCCAATTTTCTTAGCAACAACCTGGCCCATTGTCCCTCAGACCCAGATGAAGTGGACCTCATTACCGTGATCCCTCCACTCAAATCTTGTATATTGTTCCTCCTGTGGTCTCATTAGTCGCCTTTGCTCCTATAGCCCCTCACATTACACAGGTCTTAGCAGCCCAAATGACCTGCCTTGAAGGAGTGGAGCTATTTGAGCAATTATCCCTCCAAAAAAACAGTCACTATATCCCTTGGTGGAGGGTCTCATTTATTTTAGGTCGTGGGTTTGGGTTCCTCATCTCTTCAAAGCTGAGTAAATTGAGCACATCACGACCCTCCCACAATTGGCCACCTGGGCATTAAGAAATGCATCAAATTGATCAAGTGGACTTACAATTGGGCAGGTTTAACTAAGGAAGTTTCAGACTGGATCTCTTATTTCATTACCTGTGCACGGGCTAAGTCAGACTGTTCAGGAAAAAAATGGCCTCTGAAACCTCTTGCAACAGGCGGAGGGTCTATGGACATCAGTGTCCGTGGATTTTATTGTCAAACTTCCCTGTTCTAATGGGTTTACGGCGGTAATGGTGGTGGTTGATTGTTTCACCAAATTTTCCCTATGTATTCCCTGTGATTTTGGATTACATTAATAGAAACCACTCATCTTTTTGAACTCCATGTGCTTTCAATGTTTGATCTCCCATAGGAGATCATCAGCGACAATGGTTCACAGTTCACAGCACAGTTCTGTAGTGAACTCTTACCTATTTTACAAAATTCCCCCTGTTGCTCCATGGCATATCATTCTCAGTCTGATGGACAAACTGTTTGAGTTAACCAAGTCTTAGAACAGTACCTGCGTTGCTATACTACAGCACAGGAAACCTGGGCTAATGACCTTCCCCTTGCACAATTTGCCTACAACAACGGAATTCACGCTTCCAGGGGTTTTCTCTTTATGAAGTGATGCTCAGGTATAATCCCTTGTTTTTGGTTGGACACTGCTTGCATCCCAAGGTCCCAGCTGCCGCAGATCATGCTGAGTATATTAGGTCCACTCAATCCTTAGTGCAGGAGCATCTCACTAAAGCTATCAGTGACTACAAGCGATTTGCAGATTGTAAATGACTCCCTGGTCATGACATAATGGTGGGTTCATATGTTATGCTCAATAATCAGCATTTGAGATTGCAGGTACCTCCTGGAAGTTTGCAAGTAAGCGTTCAGGCCCCCCACTTGGTGGAAGAAAAATTTGGGCAATGGTATGTTCCAGATAAAACTACTAGCCTATTGGAAACAGCATCCCATCTTCCACGTTTCTCAGTTGTCCCACATTTAGGGGGACTGTCCCTGAAGACCCTGAGCCAATTGTAATTGAGAATGCGGAGGAGGCTGAGGTGGAAAACATCTTAGCATCCTGCAAATATCAAAGGTCCATTTAATACCTCGTGGCCTGGAAAGGTTATCCAGCCTATAAGAACAGTTGGTTTAGGGCCCACAATTGCGCTAATTGCATAAAACTGGTTGAGGCGTTTCAAGAGTCCCATCCCAGAGCTCCCTGTCCCCCTCCCAAAAGGTTGCAACTGTAATGGTGATCAAATTGCCTAAGGCTCACAAAAATGTGGCATCATGCAGTTTCCTGGCGGTATCGCCCTTCCTTTGGAAAAAGGAAAGGTAATGTAAGTCCAGGGGAACATCTCCTGTGCATGGAATGGGCGTACTTCCCATTCCTGAATTAAAAAGGGTCCAAAGAGGGCAGCTGTACCCCTCATCACCCAGGGCGACCTTGCCCACATGGTAGACAAGCACTGGGTAACGGCCCTCCCTCTTCAGATCCCTCCCCCAGTACCCTCACTCACCTCAGCCAATCTTGTCTGCCAGATTAAGGAAATCTGTGCTGAGATCATCGAATCAAAATTAAAAGTCTGAAACTAATGGGTATAAAGCCCAAAGATCAAAAACCATTTAGTCAAAAAGGGGCAAATATCAAATTATTGGCCGAGTTTGCTAATGGTTTTAACTCAGCCAGCAGTATTATCACTGACGCTAACCACCTCTCAAAATTGTCAGGGATGATCCTCAATGTGCAGATGGTATCTTTAAAAACCATTTCAGACAGTTCAAAAACCCTATCCATTAAATTAGGAGTTGTGGCCAACATAACTCATTTGACCAAATGAACGTTTCAGCAACCAGGCACGGCCAGGTTGGGCATCCTAAACCCGTTTCCAACCAATTGGGACTGCACCTATGTGGGGTGGCCCTGGGGAATTCATGTTGCTTGTTGGGCCAGATGCCATCACGCCAACTGACAGAAATTCAGTCAAGCCTCAGTTCAGGCATTCAAGGTCAAACCAGCAGCAACTCAACATACGCCAAATCCTTTGATGTCAGTTTCATTTGAGATTATCTGCCCCCTTCCCCAAAAAATTCGCCAGGTTAGGTAAAATTTTAAAGACCTGATCCCTGCTTGGACCCACATTAATTGAACACTATTTAATCAGTTGCATCGCACTGAGAAAATTGTTGGTTGATTCTCTTTATTTTCCTCTCCAATAAATTTCCTCTAAAAACCAAGTTTTTTACTTTATTTATATCCCTCTTACTGAAGTCCCAATGGCATTAACCTGATGGCCTATTGGTCCCTACACTGTATGGACATTACCCGTTTTGATGATTACCATCACTCTCACCATTGTCAACTAGATTCAACGTACAAGAAACTTTTGACAATTCAACCCCATCATTGCAACTATCTGCCATCAATATACTGGGATCTTGTAGCCTTGAATCCACCATTTCCAAGCAAGAATCCGCCCATTTGTCTCTACAATTGTACTGAACCCACCCACCAGCAACCTTGTAGAAAACAATTGAAAAAAATTTACTCTAGGTTGATTATCGGCCATCAACCCAGTAACCTTTTTACTGCACAGGTTTGATTTCCTCGTGCACTTTGTCACGTTGTATAGAATGTATTAATTAATAATAGTATGGAGACTATTATCTGTAGTTGAGATTGAACTATTATTTGGCCCAACGCTCGTCCAGTATTTCCAATTAAATACTCTGTAAGTCATACTCATAGTGATTTGTTCCCTATACTCTTGTCCACCCAATCTTTGTTAAGATACCCCAGTGACAGTCTCTCTTGGCCCACACACAGTCATCAGCTATCCCTGATTGTAGTTCCTTCATCTCTAGTTCCCCGCTCAGATCTTTACTCTTCTCTCTGAGAGTCTTCCAATTATTGCCTTCCGCTAATATCCTTGAGATAGAACGACACAATAGAAGCTGATAGTTTATTTTACACTGAATTGATAATATTACTGTAAAGTACTTGTTATCTTAAAACTAGGGTTTTTTCTTTATCTTCTGGATTCCTGTCATACAAGGATCTTAGTCCAACTGAATGATTAAATCCTTATCACCTGTATCAACCCCAGGATGGGTGAAACCAAATGGAAAGTCGAGCTGATCTGTATCTATTCCAAAAAGCTGGGTTTTTTATTATAGTAAATCCTAGGGAATTATATAGTAGGGGTTTCATCTGTCCAACCCTCAGTTCGCACCTCTTCGATGAAACAGCAGCTGTTGCCATTGAATCACCCTTCCTCGTCTCAGCAGCAATGGTCTTCCCCATCCTGGCTAGGATTCCATTGTTAGACATCCTCAAGACCTCAAACAGAAAGAGTTAGAAAACGTGTCCCAAATGTTTTCCTCTCGATCCAAGTGAACCAACTATAATTGGCTAGTGACCTGCTTAGGTAATGGGACTTATTACCCATTCTGGCAGGTCACTCACCAACTGATTGATTCGCTAGTTACAGGTGGCATCACTCGCCTTGCAACTTAATATTCATTCCCAATTAGTCAGTGAAGAAACCTGACCGATCCCAATCAGTACACCTGATAGTTAATCACTATCAGATGCCCCTATTTTGTCAGCAACTCTGCCCAATGAGATCTTAGGTATTCATCCAGATTGATCCCCGGCGGATATGACCAGGCGAATATCTCAAAATCCCCAAACATAGTTCCTCCAAAACTGGGGCCAAGCAATTTCCGATTCACTTTGCCTTAGGGAATTTTCCCCTAGCAATACCAGGTAATCTAGCAGGCTGGGTATATGGGCAAAAATCCCAACTCATCCCCCCTCTTGCCTAGATTTCCAGTGAGAAAAGGACCAGGCATGAGAACACCGCTTTGTACACTTGGTCAAATACTTCATTGGTTCAAGTGGAGTACACTTGTCAATACTCAACGCTGTTTGGGATGACTTTTGGCATATGGCATTCTTCCTCTTCCTCCTCACTACTGTCTTCTCAGAGCGCGGTCCCCACGACCTTCTGTCATGCTGGGCCGATCAATTTACTTGTGATGATATTAGTCTCAGGATCCAGTTTTCCCCCTGTCAGGGTATATGACCCGCTGTCATATTCAGAATTCTTGGTCTGGCGTCCTTGATTTCCTGACTTTCTCCTCATCCTAGACAGGAGACTCTTGCCATTGATGTTTGTTTCATAGCTTGATTAAGAATACTTATTTTTTATTCGCCCTTTTTATTTTGTTTATAACCTCTTGGCTGTAAGTCATTCCTAATTCTTCCCTTGAGGAGCTTATCTCATTAATTTGAGATTAATTTCCCCAAAATTGGATCTTAATGGATTATAGAGTGCATATTGTCAACTTCTATATAAGTCCAGCATCCTCCCTCCCATCCAGCTCATATGTAAAATTTTAAATCTTGCTACCAGAAGCTCCTCAATAGTCTGTCTGATCAAGACCTCCGTCTCTTCCAGCAGATGAGTCGGGATACTTTATGGAACCTCTTTTATGGTCCTTCCAGGACTCATACGCCTAGCCTGGTGCAAGCAGCTAGTCCTTCCATCAGATTACCAGAAACGGTAACTAATCCCTCCAAAACTAGGCTGGCCATCATTTTGAACAACTCTCTGCCAACTCTTCCCCTGCAGTCAATTCCAGAGTTGGACTTCAAAACCCTCCTGGATTTGGCTCCTTTTGCTGATGCTCCAAACATCATTGTAGATGCTCCAGAGATTATGCCAGTTGCTCTGAATCGTTTGTTTCTGGCCAGGTCAGACTTGCTCCCTGAGTTCCTCTTCTCACTTGGTCAATTTAAAAGACCTGCTGTTCTGGTCTCCAAGCTCTCAATCAGTAACAACATACACTTTGAGCTACCCTACGCTGAACTCTGGGCCCAAGTCACTGAGGCTTTGACATTAGCGCTTAATCCCTCTGATCTTGACAACCTTCTAGATTGGGATACTGCCGCTTATGCTCTTTTCTTTGCTGGTCAAGTTCTATAAAGTTGGTTTATGAAACTTCCTGCCTCGCCTGGGTTCCACCATTCATTCAGCTTTAGCTTCCGCAAATCCCATAGTCGCTAATTGCAGGATGCAATCTGCTCTCTGCACAACTATCTCTTCTCTGGTGCTTCCCATTGGTATCTTCCACTGATGGCATTGATAGATGGCATGGTTTGTCAACCCCCATCAAGTATTCCTTCTTTGTTGCCAGCCCATATGTCCAGTGTCCTTGATGAAGCCCATTGGCAGGCGCTCAGGACAAATCTTCTGGCTCTGGTTCCATATTGGGATTACTCAGGGGTTATTTTCCAATTGCCTCTTTTCAAACTGCTGCTTTTTCTCCCCGCTTTGAGGTTTCACAATAGGCTTCCTCCAACATCTCAATTTTCCTTTTCTTAGTTGCTTTTTCTTAGGGCTCAGCATTCGCTCAATGAACGTGGTTTTGTGTATGTCTCGCCCTCACAAGCATCTGATCGCATATTGATTTTGACGGGCTATTCATTCCTACACTAATACATCCTCCCTCCCCCAAGAGGCAACATAGCGGAATCATCCTTATACTGAGGACAATCAATAAAAATAAAAATTATAAAAATATATTTGCTTTTTTATCTATGCGTTTTGTAATAATTTTTTCCAATATCTTTTATCAATTTTTTATCTTTATTCTTCTTTTTTACTATGGTACTTGACCTTGTTTCAGTTCAGAGGTCCATCTTTTCCCCCAAACTGGGTCCTGGGTACTTAAACCTGCCAGTTTTCCATGGTTCAGAGGTCCTTTTTTCAGACTTAACCATCTAGATTGGTTCAGAGGTCCTTTTTTTGGACTTGACCTAATCATCAGGATATGACCAACTTGATGGTTCATTGGCCCTTTGGGAACTCTTATATTTTTTTCATTGATCCAACGCTTTAAATACTTAGCGTGGACTCAATTTACAACTCTTCCATCCAAGAGATTCTTGATGGAGTAAGCATCAGTCACCATCTTGGCGATTACTCGAAATGGACCCAATTACAACACATCTAATTTGTTTCTTCATCTGAAACCATGCATATCACAATAGGCAACTCTTTTCCCTATTCGATCTTCTTTTAAGGCCAGTCAGTTTTTGTCACCTATTAATTTTGCTTGTATCCTTTTCTTCAAGGTTGTATCAAATGCTTGTGATTGCATATCAATCAGGATACTCATCAGTTGGTTCAAGTATTGCTCAGTACTCATCCCTGACGTAGGTTCCACCACCAAATATAAAATTTGTGGCAACATGGTTTTTCTTCCATATAATAATTCAAATGGCATCTTTCCCATTGCCATATGATGACTAATGTTGTAGGTGAACATCACTGAACTCAGGTACATTTCCCACGCAGAAGTTCCCCCTGCAACTATCTTCCTCATCATCATGGCCAGCATCCCATTGACCACTCTACCATTCCGTTCATCTCCAGCCAAATGGTACTGACATGATTCCTTAGATCCCCAATTTTTCATTTAACCTTGGTGTCAAAATCTGAGGATCGCTCACTTGGAAATGAATATCCTTTATGTCTATTCAGGCAAAGTTCCAATGGTTGATCCTCTGAGCCTGTAGTTTACAGAATTCAGACCCGTTTAACAACTCACTAGGCCTATTAAATTCGCCTTGACTCTTCTGGCTGATTTTGAGCATAATTTTTACTTCAGGTTTAGGAACTTCTTCCGAGGCAGGCTTCTTTATAATCTGAGAATTAATTCATCCATTTTGTCAATACTTTTTCTAAGGGAAAGATTCAAAGAGAAAATTAAGAATTGATATATTAATATAACTTTACTATAAGCTATTTATTAGATAATGGTCATTAGGCCAGGCGCCAGTATTTATACCTCTAGGGTATCTCCTGGCCACATCCAGCACAAAATTTAACAGCTATTTTGATACTCAGTTTGGCTTATGACTGAAACTTTTTCTTAGGTTCATTGGTGGCAAAATACTCTCGAAAATTGGGAGGATTTCAGGTACAAAAATTGCAATAAAAGCATGCAAAGTTGTCCTAAGATCTTCAGGATTTCAGTTTCTTCATACTGCTGAGACACACCTTCTGTGAAATTTTGGCCTCAATTGAAGAAGATGAAGCACCCCCTAATCAGGATGTCAGCAGGCCTCTTCCTTGGTAGCCTTAAGTAACCCCCTTTGGGAAGTCCGCATAAGTGCTATCATGCCAATTACGCATATCAACATATTAATTTCTCAGATGGAAAATTGATAACATTTTTTGTTTGTTTAATTGTCCATGAGACTTTTAAATGTAACTTTGGGTCATCCTCAAATTATTTCATATATGATTGAATGGTTTGTGTTTTGATAATTGAAACCAATTGCCAAGATTTGATGCACTGAAGTTGGTCATAATATGCAAGCATATTTGGGCTGAGCACCTGATAAATTACTCGATTGAATTGTCATTGAGATAATTGGCCTAAGTTGTATAATTGCAATAGGCATTAGCTCAAGCGTGAAAGGATAATAAGCCATATCTGATGGTTGTTGAAGGATTATTTTGAGTCAACCACCAGAATCTGACATTTCCCCCTCTTGACTTGAACATAAGCCCTAAGATTCCCAATTAGCCTATGTTGGTCTTTTCTGTTGGTCCAAACGCCTGACAAGAATAGAGTTGATTTTTCTCTTGGTAACTTTAGCCAGACTGGCCGATGGGTCTGAAAATGACAGGCTGAATGCCCATCAAGTCTGAAGTTGGATCCCCTCCCCAACCTCAAGTGTGAACTAAAAATTAATTAGTATAGAAGTATTTTTTTATTTTTTGAGTTTTTAATTTTGTTTTTGTTTTTTTATTTTTATGATTTTATGTTTTATTAACTTTTTCTTTTCTTAATTGGCCTGCTTATTAAACCCTCTTAGGAATTTTGCATGGACTCAGTTGTATATATGGCCAGTCCTAATATCCTTGATGGTGTATATGAACTTAGACGTTTTCTCAATCACTTTGAACGGCCTGACCCAGATGCGATCTAATTTATGCATTCAGCCCAAACCATGGGTGTTACAAAATATAAATTCATCATTAACTTTCAATTTAACTAGAGGGTAGCAATTCTTTAAGTCCTTTTGATGTCAGGCCTTTTTCTTGGCGAAACTGTTGTTGAAGGCTTGTGCTTGTAGTTTGATTAAGGCATCTGCAAGCTTCTCAATGTACTGAGGGTAAGTGTTCCCACTGGGATCCTCTAGGGCCAAATATAGTAGCGTTGGTAGGTCCTGGTGTCTACCATATATTACTTGAAATGGGGACATCCTGGTTGACAAATGGTAGGAGATATTGTAGGTGAAGACTGCCAAACTTAGATATGTACTCCATTTGGATGGTTCGGCTGAGGTTAATTTCTGGATGATATTCACCAACTTCCTGTTTGCACGCTCAACAGTCCCATTAGTTTTAGGGTGATAGGGAGCGGAAAGCAAACCACATAATCCCATTAGTTGATTGAGCTTGGCAAAAACATTGGCGGTAAAGTTGGTTCCATTATTGGCCAGAGTAACCTAAGGGCATCCATGTTTGTGGATGATGTTTTCAAGTACAAACTTGGCGGTAGTTGCCACTCCAGCTTCCCAAATGGCCTTGGACTCGACCTATTTGGTCAAGTGGTTGATGGCTACAATGATATACTTGGCCTTCATATTACTTGTTGGAAGAAGGCCAACAACGTCGATAGATACAGTGTGCTAGGCAAAGTTAGGAAGAACAAGCTGGTAAGATGTGCTTTTTAAGAATGGTTTTTAGCCCTGGCACTCTGCACAGCATTCTAGCATTTCTTGGATGTCAAAATTCATTGACTCCCAGTATTAGAATCTCTTCAGATGCTCTTTTGTCTTCTTGAATCCGCCACGCCCTATGGCCTTATGCGCTGCCATAAATAAGTCTGTTTGGGCCAATGGTCATGGAAAAATAAACTTTTTGTCCTTGATAATCTTATAAAGCATAATATTTTTGACAGTTGTATTTTTTCATAGATCCGATAGTTTTTTTGACAGACTCAGGCTCATCCTGATACTCTACAGTGATCATTTTTATAAACAACTCATTGGCAGCCCAACTAAGTGTTGCAATGATGGGTAAACGGGATAGAAAGTCAGCGTTTTGGTGTTTTGCACCTGCTTAATGCTTGATAGTATAGTCATAGGCTTGAAGCTTTGATGCCCAATGGGTTAATCAGCCCTCAGGTTCTCTTAAGCTATTCAACCATCTTAGGGAAGCATGATCAGCAGCAACTTTGAATGAGTACCATGAAGGTAAACCCAAAATTGCTTGCAAGCATATATGACAGCTAAGCATTCTCATTCCGTCACCATTTAGTTCCTTTCATGAGCATTTAAGGTCCAACTAGTGAAGGCAACTGGATGTTCTTCACCGTCCTCTACAACTTGGGATAACATGGCCCCCACTGCTGTTCTGGATGCATCAGTTTGGACAATAAATTCGCGATTAAAGTCTGGATATTGAAGAACAGGTGCGCTTAATAGGGCCAATTGGAGTTGGTCAAACGCATCCTGGCAAGCTGGAGTCCAATTGAATGGGACCTTATCTTTAAGCAAGTAGAAGAGCAGCTCTCCAAGTTGTGCGAAGTTAGCAACAAATCAGTGATAGTAACTGATCATGCCTAGGAATACTTGAATATCGCGCTTGGATTTGGGCCATTTCATTTTGGTTATGGCATCCAGCTTAGAGGGTTGGGCCGAAGACCCACTTTATCTATCATAAATCAGAGGTATTCCAGTTGGTTTTTAAAAAACTGATATTTTCTGGGCTTGATTTTCAAGTTTGCAGCAGCTAGCCTTTTGAAAAACTCTTCTAGGTGTTCCAGGTGGTCATCAAAAGTGCGGCTAAAAATGTGATATCATAAAGGTACACTAGTACGCATGACAATTTTAAATCTCCTAGAATTGTGTCCATTGCCCATTTGAATGTGGCTGGGTCATTGCAGAGCCCTTGAGGCATTCTCTTCAGCTGGAATAGGCCCTCTTGGGTTATGATTGCACACTTCTCGCGCTCCTCTTCAAGAAGATCTACTTGCCAATATCCACTGATAAGATCCATTGCTGAGAAAATCTTCGCACCCATAGCCTATCCAAGGCATCATCAATTTGTGGCAGTGGGTATGAGTCCTTCTTTGTGATGGTGTTTAACTTCCAATAGTCAATGACTACTTGGTTGCTTACATCCTTCTTTTTTACTATTAAAATTAGTGTGGCCCATGGACTTTTTGAAGGGACTAACATGCCACAATTGAGGAGTTCCTTAATTTCCTTGGATACTGCCTCTTCTGAGAATTTTGAGCGTCTAATTGGGCATAATCAAATAGGTTTATGATCCCCAGAATCTATTTTGTGGGTGACACCATTAGCACAACCCAAGTCAAAATCATCTTAAGCAAATATTTCCTGATATTTAGAGAATAACTCTTGAGCTTGGCCTTTCTCGGAGTTGTCAGGTTGCTTAAATTGGCCATAGGGACAACATTATTTATGCTGAGTTGGTCCTTATTGGGGGAGCCCTAATTCAACAAAGTTCTAAACTCATTGAATGAGTGAATTTCTGTGGTAGGGAACAGATGCAGAAAAGTGATTGTTTGATGTCGCCTAATGGAAATGGGCTGATTTTCAGGTTTGCACATAAGATATGTATCTCTCCGTGGCCTGGAATGATAATACCAGGGGCAATGTTTGTTTTGAATTGATATTTAGACCATGGTTGATATATTTAACTATAAAGGCCTTCCTCATTATTAATCATTAGTCACGTCGGGGCAATTACTTGTTCTCTGGATGGTATAGTGATGGTCTATTGATCGAGTTGGAATGTCCTTTGACTCTTCAATCTGAGTAGGAAGTGTTTTTATCTTTGACTGATCTTTGGAAAACTCAATTAGGATGACTCCATCTTTGTAGACCAGATTTATGAATAGGCCAGGTTTCTTTATTTCATTTGCCTTATCACGGTTGTAGTAAAGTGGAATACCCTGGCCCAGAATGGTGAGAGTATCGTCCTTATGATTGGTAACAACTCCAATTCTTCTTAGGAAATTAGTTCCAATTAGGATATCATAGTTTGTAATTGGTAACACTATGGCAGGTGCCATCACTACAATGGATCCAAGTTGGAGTGGGTAGGGTCTTGTAGGCGCCCAGCAACTTTGGTGGTATGCGCTCCAGTGGTTCCATATTCCTGGCAGTGGGCAACATCAGGCACAATTTTCAGTTTTAACCAATTTTGTACTGACTATATTGATAGGAACGCCACTATCAACAATGGCCCATACTTGCACCTTCTTCAATGCTATGTCCACATAAGTACATTCATAGTAGTTTTCAGAGGTATTTGTTGTGTGAATTCTGTGGTTGTTGCCCGATTCCAGGTGTGCTTTTAGGCTTGAGCAGATATCTGGGAAGTTATCTGCTAAGGTCTTCATGAGAATAGCCACTTGAACGTTGTTAAGCTTAAGTAAACTTGTTGAACATCTGGGTTGTAGATCCAAATCCTGGTCAATAATTTGCTTCAAGTAAGGTTTTGATACTTCTTCTCGGGCTTCTTTGGTTATTTTCAAGGGTTTAGTTGCTTTCGCGGTGGCCCAAGTAGTGATCATCATGACATTATTAGCTCCAATATGGTTATTTTCAGCCACATATTCGTCCCTAAGGAGCTCGTCAGGATGAGGTGGAACGGTTCTATTTGGTGGAGTTAGAGCATTCCGCCTCTACTCTACCTGCTCTTTTCCTGCCTCACTGTCACTGTTAATTTATAAAGCAAAGTTGACCCCAGGCTTTTTGTTGGACCGTTTGTAGAATTGATTACCAAAGTGCCCTATTTGACCACATTTGTAGCATGTAATTGGCCCTGTTTGCTGTTTTTGCTCAAATTTTTGGTTCATATTTTGAAAAATTTTCCCTTATCAGACATCGTGTTGTTTTTTGGGCTCAAAAATTGGGATTTTTCTGATCTTTGGCCCAATTAGGGGTATTGAAATTATGGGAACAGCTTCTCAAGTAATTGGTGAGGTCTTGAATTTCCAAGCTTCCATTGAATGCAGGCAACATGACATTGTGCAGTTCATGGAAGGGCATAATCGCATGCTTTAATGCACTCTTGCCGTCAAACTTATCTATTGCATTGCACCCACGCAGAACTTGTGCCTCATGGAAGAATCTAACCTCAAAGTCCTTAGTAGTCTCATTCTGTTTGAATTCAATATTAAGGAGCTCTCTTTTTCAGGTTTCTAGTTTCTCAAGCCCTCCAAACTGTTTGGTTATTGCAATTTTGGCATCCATATAGGACAAATTGTCACCCAAATAGGGCATAAAGAGGTCACAGCTATGGGCATCAAGTGAGTTAATCAGTTCCAATCCTTTAGCATGGTCTGATGCTCCTCTCATTGCTTGTTCAAATAACTTTAGGAAAGAGTGAATGTTTCCATCCTTATCAAACTTAGGTAGATTCAATGGTTTGAAGTCATCTAGCCCTGTTTTGGCCACAGGGGTTGTACTTCTTCTTGAGCGTCTTGGTATATTGTCGCTCATAATTGGCCCTCTTTCCAGTTGAGATGTGTCTGGAGTAGGGATTTCAGCCAGTACTTTAGCATAGAACAGATGTTTGATATATCAGTTTCTACATCGGTGTTTATTTCTGATGATTTGGTTTGATAATATTGCTCCAAACTACTGGATTATGATGCCTAAATTCAGACCTTAGTTTTTCCAAACTGTTTTTTGGCTGAATGGACAATGTTTTTTCCTACTTTTCTTTCATCAAAGCTGGGTGAGAATCACCTGCTTAGTTTTTGAGGTTGTTTGGCTTTTATTTGAATAAATCTTGATTAGATGTTATGCTCTTAATGTCTTTGCCCATACTATCTACTCAGGAATTTGCAGTTGATATTTGCATTCTGAGTTCCCAGATTTCCTGAGTATTTTCAGTGTTTCTGGCCTGCAATCTTGACACAACCATCCAAATTTTTTAGAACTCCTTGTTGTTCAAGGCATCATCCTCATCCCTATTTGGGATGACTGGTTTTTCTGCATGAGCTCCCCCACGTTGACAAGTTTATGGGTGTAGGAGGTTTCAGCTGTGGAGCCGTGTAAATAGGGAGAATGATCTGAGATGGCCTTGACCTTAGTTTCCATCTCGATTTTGTTAGGTCGTCTGGCCAATTCTGCCAGAAATTGGTTACTAGAATCCATATTGGAGAGTGTCACTAGTTTTGAGTGAGCACCAGTTGTCAAAATCCGAGGATCGCTCACTTGGAAAAGAATATCCTGAATGTCTATTTGGGCCAAAGTTCCGATGGTTGATCCTTTATAGCGCCTGTAGTTTATGGGATTCAGAATGTAAGGAGAGTGTCTATAACTCTCTTGTTCCCAGCGTGGCAGTGCGCGGTGCACCAGGCCAACGCCAGGGAACTAGCTGTTAGTGCCAAAGCAGTTAGAGCCCAGCAGAAGGTGCTGGAGCAACAACAACTTGGGCATAAAATTATAAATTTTATAATAACAACCCTGATAGAGGTGATGCGGTGCACATATCAAATGGGGCTAAGCGACCCAGGTTGGAGGGAACCTGGGCGGACAAATGGTTCACGAGGAGAGAGATGCAAGGTCCTTGCAATGGCAAGGGTAATGGAGCGCGAGACCTCCTCAAAGAGGTTTGCACACAGGAGTGTTCAGAATATCATAAAATAATTTTTAAGATAAAGTAAATGGGAAAGGGTTTATTGGGGAAGTCGACCAACAAGGAATGTTGGTTGGGGAAACATACTTAAGCTCAAGTGGGGGAATCAGGGATAATGCCACAGTGGGCCCAGGCACCAATCACCAATAGGGAGACACTGCCGTCCAAGTTGTTTGAATAGGCTGAAACCAACTTCACTCAAGTGATAGATTGAAGTTGAATCTGACCTGAGCGCATTATTTCGAAAATGGAACAGGTTTCAAAACACTCTCCTCAATAAACTGAATCAATCCGTCTGCTTTCATTAGGTATATCATTCATTTTAACGCCTGGCTTGTTGTCAGGGGCTGGGCGTTTGGCACACCACTGGTCCCAACCTGGGCATATTTTGCCCAAACCCAGCGTTGATCCAGGGTGTGCCTCATGGGTCAAGAAGAACCTGCAACTTCACCCTCTGGGCCTCCTGGCACCCAGTTTTGTCTTTGGGGTTGGTCCCCATTATTATTTCATGTTCACATGACACAGACCGTTTAACAACTCACTAGGCCTATTAAATTTGCCTCAACTCTTCTGGCTGATTTTGGGTGTAATTTTTACTTCAGGTTTGGGAAACTTCTGAGGCAGGCTTTTTTACAAACTGAGAATTTAATCCGTCCAGTTTGTCAACACTTTTCTCAAGGGAAGGATTCAAAGAGAAAATTAAGAATAAATAAATAAATATAACTTTATTATAATCTATTTATTAAAAATGGTCATTAGGCCAAGCGCCAGTTTCTATACCTCTAGGGCATCTCCTGGCCACATCCAGCACAAAATTTCAACAGCTATTTTGCCACTCATTCAGCCTACGACTGAAACCTTTTATTAGGTTTATTGGTGGCAAAATACTTTCAAAATTGGGAGGATTTCAGGTACAAAAATTGCGATAAAAGCATGCAAAGTTGTCCTAAGAAATTCAGGATTTCAGTTTTAAAATACTGCTGACGAGACACGCCTTCTGTGAAATTTTGGCCTCAATTGAAGAAGATGACGCACCCCTAATCAGGATGTCAGCAGGCCTCTTCCTTAGTAGCCTTAAGTAACCCCCTTTGGGCAGTCCACATAAGTGCTACATGTTAATTATGTGTATCAACATACAAATTTCACCCTCAGGTGGAAATTTGATAACGTTGTTCGTTCATTAAATTGTACATGAGACTTTTAAATGTAACTTTGGGTCATCCCCAAATTATTTCATATATGATTGTTTGGTTTGTGTTTTGATAATTGGGACAATTGCTGAGATTTGATGCATCAGAATCGGTTATAATATGCAAGCATATTTGGGCCGAGCGCCTGATAAATTACTTGATCAAATTATCATTGAGATAATCAGCCCAAGTTGTATAATTGCAATAGGCGTTAGCTCAAGTGTTGAAAGGATATATTGGCCCAATCTGATGGTCGTCAAAGGATTATTTTTGAGTCAACCACCAGAATCTGACACTTGGGGTCACATGAGACATGAAGTTGGTCCCATTGTCACTCAACAGGACTTGCGGACATTCATGCTGG